>JAOWBC010000959.1:1531825-1555822 GCA_028566105.1 Hypoplectrus providencianus | reverse complement strand
GTATGATGGAAAATTGGTGCAGGGCTGATCTTCAGTGCGGGCCTATTTGTTTGATGTCATGCTGTAAAACTTATAAAACTGATTTCACAGTTGCTGTATTCTATCAGAGCATTGTTGCGTCATTGTTGCCTGCAGGGTGATAATGAAAAAATAGAGGGGTTGCGCCCTGTGGTTGAACTTTTCACAGGAAACACGCCAGTAAATTCCCTAAAGAATGGTTTGTCTTTAGTATTCTCGCCATATCATTTTGTGACTTTCTAGTACCCAAGTTGTTTTTGGTGTATTTGTCCCATAGCATGGACAGATACAGGGATGTTCACTGACTGTTTGACTCATATGTTATTTTGCCTATCACATTCCTCCAAAACCGTATTATTTTTCAAGTTTTTTTTCCTGTATCCCCTGCACTACCCACCACTGCAGTAAATGCAGCAAATTGCACTCCCTTCACTCAAATGGTGTAAAAGCAGCCTCACAGCAGCAAGAGGCCTCACAAAATTTGGACTTTGGAAATCATTGTTACTTCATTTAACTTCACACAGCAGTGTAATGTTTAATACAGCTGCCAAAAAAGTATATTTTGAATGCATGTTTTGGTGTTTGGATTCCACCCTTTGAATTGGGAATTGAATCCATAATTGACTAAAGTAAAAAACAGCATCAAACAGGGTGAATCTGCAGGATCTTGTGAGAACAGGATGGTGCTTTAAAATGATGATGGATAAAATAATACAAAATAGAAAACTTTTTGTTTTTATCTGAGACATCTAAGAAAACAACTGTCTAGGCAGACATGTATCTGCATTTTTTTCCAGTGTTGTGGTCTGTTTAAAGTACTCTGGGATTCATGCTGTAACCTTTTTTAGCCATTCAGCCTCGCCTTCCCTCTCCTGCCTCTTGATTTCCCCAAAGTGCTGTGTTTTATGTGTGCTTTTCCTTGGAATCGGGGAACTGGCAGGGTCGAGAGGAGCAGAGACGACCGTCCGAGACGTGGGAGAATGAAATGAGGTGGCTGTTTATTCTCTCTGCCAAAGCCACATACCTTTTTAGAGTGGCTTTGGAGCGAGGCCTAAAACAACACCAGGGGCCATGTACACAAATTACATGTCTCGCACTGAGCAGAGGTTTGGATGGAAGGATGGGAGAATAGAGGAGTGTAGTTCCCAGTAAAGAATAATAGTGGTCAGATATCTCTTTTTTTGTTAATACATGGATGATCTGAGGAGCTGTAAGATCCATAACCACTTTCAAAGATTATGAGACAAATGTGCAAAATGAGCTTTTTTTAAAATCCCCCTTTTTATTTTTTAGTTCACATCCATTTTTTACTATCTTCGGTCAGGGTTCATCTGGAGGCCGCACAAGATTATACAACACCAAGTTAAAAGCTCATGTTTCATTTTACAGAGGAAACGAACGGTGACTATGATAGATTACAGCAAGGAAGAATTGTCCTAATTGAAATGAATATCATAATTTTTCTCTCAGGGTATTTTTCTTGTCTGCCCTCAAAACCAGACAAATAAGAGCAGACCCACATTGTGTTCACACTGTAGAAATAACAGGGGTATTAGTAATAAATGCCACACCGGTGTTGTGGTTTTGAGATCTCTGGGGGAAAATAACAGCCAGAATGAAATGATGGGGATCCAACAGAAATATATGAAAGAAAAAAATACAGCTTCATGTTGCATAAAAAAAACTTATAGCATATTTTACATGTGTTCCAGTCATTTTATCAGGTTTATATGCACAGGAATTAAATTTATTCTCTTTTCAAAATATATAATTCTTAATTTTACTTTGCAAATTTAAGAATTATCTTGTTTATTTCTGAGATGTGGTATAGTCTATGCAATACAACAAATATATATTTTTGGACTGTACCGGACATAGGTGCCATGCAATGCAGCCACCAAAGCTGATTGCAGCCATTTGACAATGCTTATAATTGCTCCAGATTCACCACAGTGTATTACTTTTACTATCCTATACTATAACTTTTTGCTCTGCTCGGCTACTTAGAAAGAAAAGAGACAATCTGGATCGTGCACCATGCAGCTGCCATGTTTTCCTGCCCTGATGCAGTCACTGACACAAGTGGCATAGGACATCATACATGACAAAGTGAGATTGAAAGTAGATAACGCCCTCTGCTGTTCGATCGTGTTTCATTTTTAATTTCCCTGATTTGAATCGTCATTTATTTGTATCTCGTAGTAACTGCCTCAAAGTATTGTTCCATCACAAACAGTAAAATCTACCTCTACCTTTCTGTCACTGACTTTTGTGGAGTAATAATGGTGGAAATCTTGCATGATGATTTTTTTTTTTTTATCACTACAGCCTGCCTGTCATGAATTTTCAGTTACAGTACCAGACACCTCGTGGGCTTTTTGTTTGGGAACGTTCTCATAAATGTTTTAAACATTTGCTTTGTTTGCTTATGTCAAGGAAATGCAAAGACATCCTGTAGTGTTTACCTACCCTGAGCTGTGTACAAGGCCATCCTTTTTTCCCCTCTGTAGCCCCGTTATTAATTTGTGTCTGGCTTATTTATTATTAGGCTTGTCTAAGCACTTTATCTCTGCTGTGAAAACTGCTGTAGCAATAAAAATGTATTATTATTGCGAGGAATTCTTATTTACTTTGCGCTTAAGTAACCTCAGGAAAAGTGACAATTCCTGGAGTGTTTACCCACATTAATCTGCTGCACTCTGCTGTGTGAGCTGTGATCCGGCCTCCCAGCCCCCCCAACCCCCCCTTGTGACTGAATGCCTGGACCCGTCCCGGGGCTGATAGGGGCAGGATGGGGGTCAGTGTGAAGCAGGAAATGGGGGTTCCTCAGCGTTGAGCTGATGATGACCAGCGGCCTGGAAAGCATACGCCCATCCATCATGACAGTCCCTATCTTCCATGCCGAGTCGACCCAGCTCAGTGTGTGAATCGATGTTGTCCACAGTGTGTGAACAGGAGTGTAGCTTGTGTTGGGGTGTTGTGAAGTCAACACGGCTGATTGCTGTAATTATAGGCTTTGCTATTCCAGTTCAGAAAGAGGGAGAGGGGAAGAGTGTCCTTTTTCTGTTTGGTAATTGTGTGTGAAAAGGTGGAAAAGCAGGGTGGGTGATATCATCCTTCCTTAGAGAGATGAGAGTCAATATTCCCTGTGTGTAAGTGTGTGTGTGTCTGTGTGTGTAGGCTCAGTATTGTTTGGCAGTCAAACATTACATTAGTGGTCCTGTGGGCTTTGACACACCCCAGCTGTACTCCGTGTGAGAACGCAGGTTTGTGACTATTTTGGATTTTCCATCCAGTCTGCGGTACACTGAGACGTAATCACATACCCATAGCAGAGCCCTGGTTATTTATTCTTTTCACCGACGAAAACACACACAATCAAACACACACAGAAACATTCAAAGTTATACAAAGAAGGAGAAACATGAAGCTACAAGAACAACAAGGGGGAAAAAAGCCAAAACCCAGTGCACAAACTGCCCATAGGCCGTGCAGAGGCGACCACAGCTGCTGGCTGGTTGAGCAGGCTGGATGCTCCGAGGCTCTGCAGATGTTGGGTCCCTGCAGCTACATTAACGCACCTCTTAACCCCGCCCCCATACGAATACGTTCCCATCCTGCTCAGCCGCAGCCGTCTGGAGGGGATGTTCACACACATATGTCCATACGTGCACACACTGAAACATCCCTCCTGCTGGATAAGTGACGTTCTGTTCTCTGGAAAACACAGCGTTAAGCTTTGGTTATGCAACAATGCAAATTCAATGTTGTCAGACACTAATGCCGCATTTTCACTGCATGTTATGGCACTTTTTTACTCAACCAGACTCAGTCTTTTTTTTATGCATAGCCAAAAATGGAATAGTATCTGGTACGTGAAAGAGTAAATGTAAAACTTTGCTAAACACCACCTACTCATATTTTTTGTTGGAATCGCCATAAACTACTGTGTGAACAGGGTCAGAAACATCACAAGGGTTGTCTGAAGAGCAGCGTACTGTTCGAAGGTTAACTTGGTAATCTGTGGCAATTAAAGACAAACTAATCTGAGCATTATCTATGATTAGCCCTTTTTCTGTCTTTTCCTGTCCTTTATATACTCAGCTGTAGAGCATGTAGTATTAGTTGCTTTGTATGCATTGATTGGATGTCTGCACTTTTGTCTACTTATCAGAAATCAACACAAGCTGAAAAAATAGTGATATATTAAAAACACAAATATGCATGCTGTGTTGAAAAGCAGCTTTGAAGTTGTTTAGATGTTATAAAAATTTAAAAGTTCAGTGTTTCTTGTGCACAGAGGTCACATTTGCAGGCAGGGAAATATATAAATGTCTTTGTGAACCAAACGAAGGCGAGTCAGACTACAGAAAAAAAAACAAAAAAAAAAACGTCAAGTGGGGCGTGAGGCAGAGGAAAAGCACCAGGGCGGGCAAACAGCCATGAAATCCCTGATGCTTCCTGCCAGTGTGGAGATAGGCCATGCCAACTGCCCAAATCCAGAGCAAGTCCTCATTCCTCCAAAGCGGGGGGACACCACTAAAGCCTCTCCCAATGTCAAGTGGCATTTATTAAATACAGGGAGAGGAGAATGTTTTCATGTGAGTGTCCCCGGTGATCTGTGTGGTCCAAGCTGGAGTGCCAAACCCAGAGCTGCTGTCTTTCTCTTCGTCTTAGGCGCTTCTTCTTGCTAGTTTTGACGTCGGTCCAGCTTTCCGGTAATCCCTCTCAGGCCTGCCTGAGTCCCAGGTACACCTTACAAGCAAACAAAACGTCTGATAACGCAGCTAACGTGGCTGACGGTGACGATAAATGAGCCATTAGAAGACACAATACCTTTGGGAGATCCATTCAACTCTTCCAAAGAGACGTTTCATGCCACACTCTTGAGAGGATTTGGGTGAAAATCACATTTTTTTTGTTTTTTTTTCTCTCCTCTTTTGTGTGCAGTAATGTTTTGGCAAGGGGGTAGAGTAGGGTGGCATCTTCCACACCCGCCCAGTGGAATCATGGGTGGTAAATCTTTCCCCCACTCGAAATGTGGCAGTTAAAAATGAGTTGAGTTCTCCTCAGGGGCCTCAGATTAGTTCTGTTTTTTACATGTTCGGGGCTGTGTGGTGTTGTGACGCCCCTGTGAAGTCACCGGATCTTATTTTCTGTTCTGCCGCAATCTGCCACTGCAGATGATACTGGCTACAGACCCCGAGTCAACCGCTTATTGTTCATTTTGGCTACAGCTGTCCAGCAATCCCAAGAACATGGGAGTTCATATCCAAGGATAATCTGTTTTTTTTTTTTTTTTTCATTTGCTGGGATGTTTAATGCCTTGTCTCGAGTGTATCCTAGCTTTTGGTCAAAGAATAGAAGTGGTGAAAAAAAGAGGGAGGGTTACAGAGAGAGAAGAGAGAAAGCAAGCTTAGGAATACACAGCCCCTAATCCTTGGGTGACCACTGGCGAGACCCAGATGAGCGCTTACATTAAAGCGACTGGAATAGTTTTCAAAACTACCGGGGCTGTCCTTTTGTCTTTTCAATGCGCCGAAGCACATTAAGCAGAGAGCTGGAGACGAGGCGGGGCGACATGAGAAGCTACATTTATCAGTTCACAGTTTCAGAGGATATTGCAAATCAATTTATTAGATTATGAGGCCTGCTTTGAGCTCTGCTTTTTCTCCCCCCCTCTCTATCCTCTGCCTTCAAACGTAATATTTTAAAGAAAACTCTATTTCCAGATTATAGAGCACTTTATCGCAGAACAAGGAAGTATAAATTCTGGCCCAGACATCCTAAATCCTATTTTCTCTCTCTTCCCCTTACAGTAACGTGTCTTCATCTTCTCAAGGACATTGACATAATGGAGTTTGTTATGCTTTGGTCTGTAGTAGCTAATTTAACCTTTCAGATGTGGATTTCACTAAAAACACGAAAAAATGTGAACTTTTATATCTTTAACATAAAAATGCAACTTCATTTCTTGCAGATGCATTTGCAACTGCAAAACTATTTGCAACGTTACAGTATATTTTGCTAACTTTTGGACATGAAGTGATGAATGTAAGAATTAACAATCAATTTAAAGACACTGGGGAAAAAATAGCACTAGCTAGCACACTAACACTGATGCCAGTTTGTGCGGCAGTCCAGTCCACATGAAGTATAAAGTGTAATAACACGCAGCCGCAATTAATCTTCCAGCAAGTGATCCAATTATCCAATTGAAGCTGCAATTTATGAACGCTTGGCTTGTTATGTGCTAAGATAAAGCTTGGACTTCTCTAAGATCAATGAGACGCTTTCTTAAATGGTATTATCCATGTTTGGAGACTGTTTCTTACTGGGGATTTTTCTCACTGTGCGTTTCAAAGCGGCTCGCGCATCCCTGCTATGAAAAAGATAATTCACAATGGTAATCAGTGCTCTTTAATTCCACGCCTCTCGTGTTGGGCTGACTTAGGATAAGACCCTTGAGGGGAAGCCCCTCTCTCTACACTGACGGATGTCCTTTTTTTGGAACACGATTCATCTAATACTGAGGATTAATGGGACTGATGGCTCAAAACGGGTTGATGGTTTGAGCCGTCATATCAAGTGCCAGACAATTTAAAATTTTAACGTATGTTATCCCCAAGGGCCAACCAAGGGAATCCAATCAATGATACAATAATAACTCTGTGCTAGAGGGTGGAAAAACTTGGTTTTTCAGGTAATAGACAATACAGCAAAATGTTTCTTTGTAAATAAGCTATCTGGGCTGTGGTAAATTTTTTCATATTACACCTCTTTTTCTGAATCTTGGAACACTTGTGCTTCAGTCCGCCTTGTCATATTCGCACATTTCTATGGGTGCAAAAGAAGCATCATGTTCTGTATAGAGGATTATTAATTATCAGAAAACTCAGCATCTCTACTAAAGAAAAAGTAGTAGTGAGGTGCAGTTAGGTATTTATTTATTTTTTTTTACCTCACATGTACATATTCAACCTATTTTAAACGCAGTCCTGACTCTTTTTTGGAAATTCCTTAAAATGTAAATGATTATAATGCAATAATTTTGAAATGCTTTGCAACACATACTCAACTGAATACTGTCTGAAAAGACAGATTTTTTTTTTTTCCCCAACTGATAAACTTTTAGTTTTGGTAAATATACTATTAATATTTGATTATGGTTGTATGATAGGTTGAGTTTATCTTGAATCCTTAAGGCAACACCTGTGATTTTTTTTGAAAAAAACAAAACAAAAAAGAAAAACCTTTTGATGTAAGAGAATAAATTATTATTGTAGTAAGTCCCAAATATGTCTGAATTTAGCCCAGTCTTCGCTACAGATCTACATCAACTCTATGAGACGACACTTTTCAATTTAAAATAATCATCACTTACATACTTAATAAAACTGGGGGGATTTGTAGAGTGCTGTTCTGTGCTTCAGAATACTCTGCAAATTAGTTTTTCAGCGCAGCCTCAGTGAGTGGCCACTGGTTTGTGTGTACCTGTCACATTTTGTCCTATTAACGCAAAAAGACCTGCAGAAGAGAGACAGTTCCTGTCTGCATAAAGCAGTCCCCTGCTGCTACTGTTTATCCAAAACACTGGCGTTTTACTTCTGCTAATGGACTGGGACTCCAATCAAATCTGACCCCGAGAATGAGAGCAAGCATTACCAAAAACAATATGATAATTCTTTTTTTTTTTTTTTTTCAAATTGCAGCTCAAAGCAGGCCTCCATTTGATGAAATCTTTTTTTTATATATATTTTGAAGGAACAAGAGGATAAAGACAAAACAAAGAGATGTTGATGAAATGGCTTAAATGGCCTTCAAAGTAAATTCAGATTCTTTAAGGTGGATTATATGGATGCAAACATTTTGTTACCTGGGTGTGCCTGTGCTGCCATAGATGTTGATTTACCAATACTATTTTATTGAATATTTGGTTTTATTGAAATTCTTTGTTCTTTATATAACAATAACTATACTGCTCTCTGCTCCACATGGCTCATTATTGTTTTATGTGACTATCCTTCATATAATTTGTTGTATTAACACACTGTATAGGTGAGATGAGGAGTTTTGCAATTTATCAAAACAACATGTCTGTTACTCTACTGAGGTTTATGAAGTCATGTAAAAACTACAGAGCTCATCTGCATCAGCAGACCTCACCTCTGATTGTGGATCCTTAAGAGCATGGTATACTTTGCTGAACCATATATATAGATATACGATCATTTGACTGGGGACAAACAAGTACACATCAACATAATACAAATGATACTTGTTTCACTTCATTTTGAGTATGAATTTAAGACCATTTTTACAGAAATTGCAAACTAAAATTTGCCAAGACCATATAATGGTAGTGACAGTAAAAATAATTTGTGTATTTCCTCATGATTCATATTTGCTTTGGAATTAAATGTGTTCTTCCTAGGTTGATGCTAGCCAAGTTCAATGAAAATCAGGCCAGTACAAGCCAACACCAAACAAACAAATCCTCTTTGGCAGAAGTAAAAATCAGCACAAAAAATGCCTGCAGATGATAAACACACCACCATCAATTCTTTACTTGATTCAGTATCAGTATAGGTGTTAGATTCTTAATAATTGGTACAGTAAATACTGATTTGACTTTTTTTTTTCTGGAATTAGTGGTATATCTTTCTGCTTTTTTTCACTCTGTCCGTCACTTAATGTTAAACCATGGTTGAAATAACCTTCTATAAAACAACTGCAAGCTTATCAAGAACCCAAACACGTTCTCGGAGCTGTGCTCTCAACTGTCCACCTTAAGGGGAGAGAAAGAGAAGAAGGGGGGAAACACAGAGGAGAGTAAAAAGAAAAAACAAAAAGGAAGCAAAGCTGATGAAAAGGACGTTATTAGCTTGGTCGCGGTCGGAGCCCATTTGCGTCCATTTGCATCTGGGCTGAAACCTGCAGCTGAGAGCATCTCCGCGATGTATAATGACCGGTTGTCACAACAACACGGGAGGTGGCCCCGCCGGCAAAATGACGGCCCTGTCACTCCTCCGCAAAGACGAAATGCTGGCAACCTGTAATTCCCCTCGCAGCGCTCCTTCCTTCCTGCCTGCTGCCTGGTTAAATGCCACTTTTGAAGGAAGTAAATCTACAAAGTTGTGTTTAATAACATTGCCAGAGCCAAATGTTTGACGGGGTTGAGGTGTGTTTGTGGGGGGCGTGGAGCGAGAGGCTCACAGGGTTAAGAGGGATTTGTCATTTGTTTGTGCTCGCAGGCCCTAATCTGTTCATTGAAACGGCCCATCTTTTCAGCTAGCCGTGCTCAAAGTAAATGAAAAACAATTATGCAGCGCGTGAAGAGGAAGCAAGGCAAGGTGGGACGCTGCTGGCTCAGTGTGGAGGGTGTATCAATGCCGGATCCCCTCTGATAGCGTTCATCTGTCCCTAATGTGGTTTCTGATTTTTTTGTTTTTTTTTTAAACCACTCAGGCTTTCAAAATGCGCATTGAGGGAGTTTTTTTCTGCTCTTCATGTGTGAGAAATACTTTTGTATTTGCACTGTGCATTCTTTAGCTTACCATTTGTACCAAATTATTATGAAAGACATTTGTTAGTTTGTATCAAAAGTTGAGAGGTTATTTTAATGACTCATCTACAAACGAAGAAGATGAAACTGAAGCTGCATACTCTGCCTTGAACCTTCTGTGAGACCAGACAGGGGAATTGGCTGTTATTTCTCATATAACCATCTAAATATATTGTAATTAACATATTACATACACATCTGCTTCAAAAGTGCAGGCAGTCTATCATGTGCGGCCTTCAGATAAAACATTTCACCTCCCATGTTGGTCCGTCCTTCTGTCTGCTTCAAAGTCACTCTGACAATTCTCTTAAAGAAAAAGTGAAACTCCAGAATAGATTTTATATCGTCTGTAATGAGTCAAACACCAGAGTTGACTCACTTGGGTTGCAGCCTCCTGTCTCTGCAGATGTGAAGTGAAGTGACACATTGATATGCAGGGAGAAAAAAATGGAAAAAAACAAAAAAAACACTAAAACTTACAACCAAAGGCCTCCCCAAAAGGCAAACACATAACTAAACCTGTGCGAAGAAGAAGCAGCGGGGAAATTAGCGACAAAGCATTATAATTTGTCACTGATGCATAAATCTTGCTGACGTGCTCAGTCACTTTAATGGTGCCGCGGCTGCTCGGTGGAAGGCTGTGCAAACTTGCGCAGTTGCAGAAAAACAGCAAAACTATATGTTCGAACATCACCTTATTTGCATAATTTACCAAAAGCCAATGAGGCAGCTCAAGGAGTGCGGGTGATAGTAATAAGTGTTTGGGAAAGGCAGAAAGATCACTAATGGTTTGCCTATGGGGATTTCTCCACGCCATGGGGGAGGAAAATGAGAAATATTTTTCAAACAGCGGGGGTAAAGGTTTTAAAACTAGGAGCACATGGGGAGATAAAGATGTTCCTGCCACGGGGTGCTACGCGGGAAAAATGCAACTGCGAGGATGACAAAAAGAATGCCCCCGTAATTTCGGCATTAAGAGGTAATAATCATGTTTCACCGATGATATTAAAAACGGTAACCCGCAAAGCCGGGGTAAAATAGATAAATATATAAATAAAAATGTAGAGGGAGAGAGGGGGAGGAAAGAGGAGTGGGCCCATCAGGTAGAGGAGGTAATGAGGTGGTGGGTGGGTGGGTGTGGGAGGAGGAGGGGCCGGGTGCCCATCACCAACTCTGTGTGAGAGTAAACAAAGAGTGAGGCAAGTGGGGGGAAAGAGTTCGGAGATCACGACCAAGCTGCAGATCTGTGGCTCCCCACTGGGCTGCTGTGTGGAAAAAGAAGGTCTCATCTATTTGAAATATGTGAATGTGAGACATCTTTTCACACACGTGATGTACATCTAGACGTGCTGAGAGGGAGAGAATGTACTGTACGGGGAGTACGAAGGCCTTCCATGATCACGGCAATAGTGTCCGCTCAGGGCCTGGTGTAAAATTTTTTTACTTAAAGATAATCCTTTCTCTTTTAGGTAGGGTCTTGGGATATATTGGAATATTTATATTCAATGTATGTATATATTGGACATGCAGTGACAGCCTCAAACATTGATTTCAATCAAAAATGTTCACTATGCAATTTTTCAGTGTGTCACTTGTAGTAATTAAAAGCTTCTGTTTGTAGTAAATTTGGATTCAAGTAACATTTGATAAGACATAATTTTCTGATTAATTCAAAGCCACCCCAAATGCTTTTATTGCCAATACTTAAAATATATATGAATGAGTCTTAGAATAATTCAGCATGCACTATTGTTTACAGCTCGCTCTGTGAAGCTTTTAGTACACAACTGTACTATAAACCCACAGTGTGAAAAGTTTACCCTTTCACCACTGATGGCCGCTCTCCAAATAAGTCATGATTAGTTGCTATATTCAGATCAGTACTTTCATTGTTCTTGTTTCAGGCCCGATACACCCCTCAATATATGTTCCAAAGTCAGACTCACAAACAGTAAACTCAAAACTACAGAACAGACTTTTGAATAACGTTCCAGGAATGTGTTTGTCTGAGTTGCCGGCGAGAGCTGTGGCGGCAAGAGCTCGGTGAATGTCAGCGGACGCCTGCCTTCAACTTCCCATGAAGAAAACGATAAGCGGGGAGCCGGTTGAGACAGTCGGTCGGCGCAGTACATTGTGATAATGACATTTGGGGAGGGATAGTGTTGCAAAGCTGTTAAGCTCTTTCATTGCACCAAGAAGATTAGTCGACGAGATGGGGCTGAATGACAGCGAAGGTAGCGTCCCCAGCCTCGCCTGCCGAGGACTTGGCATGCAGAGGTCCGTTAAAAGCCAAGCGCTTACTTTACACCGAGGACCAATTGTCCTTCACTTGCAAAGTATTGCAAACCCCCACAAAGCAAGGGCATTCTGTTGTTTGTGTCTCTTTCATCTGGCTGTTGATGTTGCTGGATTTATCAGTTATTTCTACATCTGTTTTTACCTTTCATTTACTTTATTCGTTGCTCTTCTATGGATGACTTTCACTGAATTATCAGAGTTACTAAAGCTTCTGTTTTCCCCGTCATGCCAGTGTGTGGAGGTTTTTACACAGCTGGGGTCTGGAGAGGCCTTTCTGGTGAGCCTGTATTTAGTTTATCTACTCACCCAACCCTCTCTCAAACCCCAGTTGGTTGCAAAGTCACCACATTAGGCCTTGTTTGACCGCACCAAAGCAAGAAGTGGGAACTCTGGACAGCTTGTCCTATTATCTGGGACACTGGCCTGCCATGCCTTTAACTCTTTGTCACATTGCCTATTCCCATTATAAGCCTTTGGGGAGCAGGGGGCCGCCCGCGTGCATCCTAAGTGTATGTGTGTATACATCGACGTGTGTGTTGGTCTGTGGGTTTAACCCGAGTTTCCCTACAGGCTTCTGGAAACACTTTGTCCATCTCTTGATGTTCTGTGTCTCGGCCCTTCTCCCTCCGCCCACGCAGGAGTCATTTTTATTTATTATCTCCTCTGACAGCAGAGGGAATGACGGGGAGTCGGAGAAAGCGTTTTGTCAGTTCTTAAGTGTCTGACAATCCGAATGAAGTTTAGCATGTGAAGAACAAGAGGGCGTCCTATTTTTTATTTATTTTCCTGCTGATGGAAAGATGGGAAGAGATGCTGAGAGAGAGATGGAAATGACAGAAGGAAAGACAGTCCCTGAATCCACCAGTGTATTAAAGAAGTCTCCTCTCTGTCATCGAGAAAGCCTGATGCTTTGGTGATAGGTGGGGAGGTAAGGGAGGGGCGGGAGCGTCATGCACTGACCTCCAGCATGTGCCCCCTATCCCCTGGAGGATGCAGGCCCGGGAAAATGCCGGCCGCCGAGTGATGAAACACGCAGGCTGCCAAAGTGACAGGAAAGTCCTCTCAAGAGGGGATCAGTCTCAAACATGGCGACTCCTGGCCTGCCAGCCACGGCTTCGACACCACCTCCTCCCACTTTCTGCTCTCCGATATTTTCATCAATTTTGTCAAATAAGGGAGTATAGGAGTCTGGGATAATGGGGTTAAGATGCATCAGCTTTGGATCGACTTGAAGAGTTCTTACTGACAGAACCCATGATTTTGATAATGGATACATGTTAAATGAATTTATAAACCTATATATAATTGTTCTAGCTTTTCAAATGTAAGGACTAGCTTTTTTGACAGTTTATAACTGCACATTAGTTATTTGGGGATTTAAAACCCTATAACATGGTGCACTGGCTTGATATTACAGAAAAAAAGATTGGTATATGTGCAGCTTTACCTCTGTCCTTCCTAAGCTAAAGCGGCTGTGGATCTGTGGATGAGTTTATTTGTCTATTTGGATATCCTTTAGCTTCAAGCTTGCCTCTGAGCAATCCAAGAGCCATATAGGTGCTTTGTGTTGGTTTTTAAAGACATTTGGCTGTAAGGACACATCTGTCCAGGGCGATGTTTAGTTTCAGTCTCCGTCTGAATTCCCAGGTGTGAGCTCACACTGTGGCTGAGGCCTCAAGTGCTGTCAGGACGCTGCGGTGTGCGTCTTCAAACCAGCATGTTGTTTTGAGTTTGGAGGGTACAATGAGAGCTGTGTTTTAGTACATACAAGTTGAGGTGATTTTTTTCCTCAACTTTAATGTGAAAGGTTTCTTGATCCACTTAAAAATTCTTTTGTTTCTTATTATTTAGACAGTTTATCTTTGGTCCTGGGAAGTTGAGGTAAGTTTCTGTTGTCTAATTGCATGCATACTTGCAAGACCCGACAATTACAAAAACATTCAATTTAATGTTGCATATTTTGAAATAAGGTGAAAAGGTGACTCTGAAATCTTTAATTTCTTAAGCTTTACTACAAAAAATATAATCTTATTGGTTTTTAGAAGGGTTGTGTTTTTTTTCCTTTTTTTAACTTCTTTTTTACCTTAGCATCAATAGAAATAGTCTAGCAAAAGCAACAATATTTAAGCATTTAAGTACACGTAAACATGTAGTAAATATTCATATACACATACACGCACAGAGTCATAGAAGCAGACGAGGCTTCACTCGCCTCAGCAGTTACATAAATGTAGTCCTCTCTGTTGTAATTTGTGGCCTCAGTGGGTTTTTTGTGTTTTTTTTTTTAATGTGATGTTTATCCCTGCAAACACAGCAAACAGATTCTGTGAGAGCAACGACAGCCGTGAAAAGCATCGGCGAGCACAGCAGGTACTCCTGAGCTCCGCTGTAACAAATACCTCTTAAAGACTCTTATTTAAATGCCCCATCTGCTTTGACAGGTGCTGTTTGAAATCTAACCCCACGGGGGACAACCTTGTAACTTTTTACGCGCCTCTTTGTAACCGCGCAAGGAAAAACAACGGGGAGCGATCTCTTTTGTCAACCCGTCGCACTTTGAAAAAAATATACTGTAGAAAAGGAGTGTGTGTGTGTGTGTGTGTATGTAGGGAAGGGGGGTGATGCTGATGCCTTCGAAAACTTTAACTCAAAGATTTCTCTCCATGTGGTGACTTTCCACTCTCTCCATCACCACACACACAGACACACACAGCCTCAAGAGAGTATAATAGTGAAGTCTCTCTGTTTGTATGTTTGTCATTGTTCCTGTAAAAGCCTGATTTGATAAACATGATCCGCCTGTTGGATTATGACTAATAAACCATCCCTACCTGCTTTTCTCTGCTTTCTCCACGAAGATGAATTACCCTTTTAATAAATAATGACATGCAGTGCGCAATGACAATTACCTGACTTATTTTTCATTCAGGGAGGGGGGTGGCGGGGGTTGGATGGAAGACACCTTACGCTGTCACGGATGGCAGAGCGTAAACTGCACGCTTTAAGCTTTAATTACCTTGTTGTTTTTGTCCCTCCGTCACACTGGCCCCTGCACTCAATCATACTCCTGCCAAAGCCACGGCTCCACTCCAGAGACCCCTCTCATGCACCCCCCTTCCCCCTCAGTCCACTGCAACACATTAAGAATCGATTAATAAACAACATTAATATCTTTTTTTCCCCTTTGTCCCTCTCTTGTCCTGATTTTTTCCCCCTTTGTTCTCTAAAATGACGCCTTTTCTTTATTAAATCTCCTTGTCGGTCCTTGTCATCAGGCTTTGTTCGCTGTTAAAGGTTCACCAAAAGCATTGCATTTAATTGCCCACCACCCTTGATTGCAAGCTTGTTGGTGTGTGTGCGTGTGTGTGTGAGCTCGAGAGGCCGCCGCCATTAGAGCCTCCTGAAGGATAATTGCTATCAGTGTAATGATCACAGCGCTTTCATGTATCGGGCTCCTCCATCTTCCAGATATGTGCCATTAAGAGCAAGGTTGTCTTTGTTGCAGCTCATGCTTGGACATAGGCCAACCCCCCTTACACACACACATGCACACACACACACACACGCACACACTGTTGAAGCGTAGACATATTTCTAATATGCCAAGATATTCTCCTTGGGGGGGAAACGGAGAAAACAGAGACCACAGTTCTGTTTTATCTCATCAGTGGAACAGGCCTGCATCATCAAGGTAACATAAATAATTTATGGCGTCATTGTCGAGCCGTCAACTGCAGCTGAAAAGCTATTACCGCACTGAATTAAAATCAATTAAACACGGCTGAAGAAAAGTACCTCCTGAGCCAGGTAGTGCTGGTTTTTTCCCCCAAAACATTCTGGTGTTGAGACACTTCTGCCACCCAGAAGAAGTGACATTGCTGAACTTCACATGAGAGACGGAAGTCTTAATTGTATTATTTTACAACATTAAGAATGCAAGAGCTCCCAGAGAAAAACAAAAGCAAGCAAGGAGGAGAAAAAAGCACTAGCCAGACATCTTGGCATCTGTTACCATTAATTTACTGCTCACTGCTTTCAATGTGATTTCCTCCCATATGTTTCAGATGTGTCTTTGCCTTCGCCCCCTGAAAACAAACGGCTTTTTCTCTGAATTATTCACTCCATCTACCCCCCAACACACACACAAACACACACACACAGAAACACACACGTAAAAGCACCATAAACAATTCATTTGTGGGTTTATCATTAAAAGATGTCACACTGACTTTTCATGAAAGATTGTTGTCCACATATTGTCTTCAGAAAAAAATACACACACAGAAAAACTCATAAACACACATAACAATGACAAAGACATACATAATTATTGAGCATCTCGACTCACCTAAACACAGAATTTATTATCATAATCACACAAATTGTTGTGCACAGAAAAAAAAAATCCGAGCCACTTGACATTTGACACACATAAAATTGTATTTTATAAAGTGTCGCTCAAACTGAAATCACTGACGCAAGCATGTACGCACACATAAAAACCTCACAATATAACAATTTGGCAGGATGTATTTTTTTCTAGACATTGTAGCCAGTTTCATTTCCCATCAGATAAGCCTCAGGTGTGTCTTCTCACGCCCTAATATGTTTAGTCTGAACTCGCTCCTCAACACAATCTACTCCGATGGCTCACAATGAAGCAGGAACCGTCCCTGGTAGCCTTTGGCTGATAACAGTCTCCACTGTAATGGCTCTCCATTGTTGTGAAAACACAATACTGGTTGGGCCATGCCACTCAGAGCGTCGCAGGCTTGAGCCTGACCTGCCTTTGAAGTTTCCTTTCAGTCTCTGATGCCCCTGTCGAGCCACCAGCTCTGACTGAATGATTGATGACGCTGATCAGACTGGAGGGGCCACAGAGAGTGAAATATAGATTTTAGAGAGCGAGAATTACCACCAGAAAGGCAGTAGGTGGTACGAGCAGAGAGATGTATGTTGTTGAGATCAGTTATACCTTCTATTTAACATTTTCTGTGTTTATTTTTGTGCTCTAATCATAAAAGAGATTTTGGGCAAAAAATATGCAAGTTTCATTTAAACTTTTTAAGGAAATTACATTCATTTCATCACTTTTGGAGTGTCTGCAAATAACCTTTCAGCCACTAGTCAAGTGAGACTTAGGGCTGAATAAAATAAAAAAATTTTTTTATGTACAATATAACAAATTCCTTTTTGTGACACATACACATTTCTTTCAGTACATTGCAAGGAGATAAGGTATTATGTTAAAGGCCATTTGAATGCACAACATAACACTTCAACATAGTAATAGCTATTCAATTCAAGCTTGAATCCTACTCAAAATGTCTTGATTTTTTTTTATGAAGAAGGAGGATTAGTTTTAAAAACACAACTTCTGTACAACAACAGGACACAAACTCCAGTCTCCATGTTGAAGTCCTGGCTCCCTCCACTGCCCCCTCTGTCTAATCCACATGGCTTTAAACATTACACTGCCTTGTTAGCGTTGTAGTGGGATGTCTTTGAATTCCAGTGCATTACTTTTTGCAGGAATCACTCGGAAATGTTTAAGAGAACAACCTGAAAGTAAAAAATAAAAGTTATTGTATGGGTGTCAAAGTCCAGCAGACAGCAGAGGACAGAGGAGGCAAACATGAGACCAAACACCATCACAATGACTCATAGATGCTATCTTTTTTATTTCAGGACTATTTTAGTACATTTTCCTGCATTTTTCGTCATCAAATGGGAAATCAAACTGCATTTGGTGTCTGCCGGTTTGGCCCTGTCAATTTACCATAATTGCTCTACTGTATATATAATTGATTTAATAGATAGGTTTACAAGACATTGATGTAGTGTAAATCTAATTTGGTATTTTCTGAGTAAGAAAATAAACTCCCACTGTGTTTCTACAGGTTTGCTCAGACTCCTGTACCCCTGCTACCCAGATAATGAGCTCAACCATCATCACCATGGCTTAGAGGTCTCTACATTTTGGTGACACTTTTTGCAACCTAAGGTAATTGGTTTCAGTCTTAAACACATTTTATAGTGTCGACCTTGAAATAAAAAGTGGGAGGTGAATTTTCCTGTCAGTGAAGGAATGAAAAAGAAAGTGGCTTTGAAAGTAAATCTGTAGAAACTTTTCAAGTAAAACTGATGTAAGAGATGTTGATCAAACTCTTAGCTCAGCCTTAACTTTTTTTCAACATTGATGAAGATATCAATGTCTGTTGTTTAACAAGGGAGCTCTTGGCATGATATGCTTCAAAGAACGTCTTTTTTAAGAGTGACTTTTTAGAGATTTGGTCCGGACATGTGTGCATGGCCAAAATTGTCCCCCAACCTTCTGCAATGATGCTCCTCAATGATATCAAAGAAAAATCTCAAATTTGGTCATATCCAGTTAATACACACAACAGGATCTTTGTTGGTGAAGCTAGGGATTTTCCAAGTTGTTCTGTTCCTGGCAAGTGATTGGTCATGGGGACACCAAAAACAACAATAATAATAAAAGAAAATATATATATATACACACTGGGGATTTTAGGCCCATTAAAATGGATCCTGGTAAAGTTCATTCTGAAGCAGTTAGTTCTCATGTATTCTATTATAATCTATTCATTTATAACTGTACTGAGCATACAGGTATTTTTTGCAAATAGTTGCAGTCCTTTCATTTTGAAGTTTGCTTCTCCACAGACGGACAGACAAACTGTCCCCCGTGTCTCTGCTCCATCATCCATCCAGACAGCCCTAATGGGAGAAATAGACATTTCTTTTTTCCTCATTTTTGCCTGTTTTTTTTTTTTTTAGTTCGAGTGCCGTCAATGTGACAGGCAGAAATGTCTTGGGGGCAGATGATGTCATTTATTGATAAGCTGACGGCCTATCCGCCAACAGAAGGACCATGTCACTGTTTTTTTTTGCCTTGACTTATCCGCCCATTTACCGTCACTGCTCATAGCCTTATCAAGCAAATGGAGATGTAAAAAGAAATGAAGAAACAGAGTTCAGATCTGATTTTCTTCGATTGGAAACAGAGCGTTTTCGGTGCAGTGAGTCATCGTGCACGGCCCACTTCCTTTTGATGTGCGGGACAGAAATGATACAAATTGCATTTTACCCCTGTGAAATACAATAAGTGGTTGGCGTGATGGAGAACATATTCATTTATTAGCGTAAGGCTTTAAGCGAAAGGGCTCCCATCCTTATCTGAAGGGACTCATCAGCTTCCTTTTTGATAAAAACCAAAATAGGGAGAGGCACCGGCAGTGGCTGCAACAAACCCTCTGCGTCTCTGACTTGACGGACGGGCTGATTACATCAAGATGTGTATAAACTCAGGAAATAAGATTTAGGAAACAGAATGATTTATATATTTTTAATTGTAATGCACGAAAAGTCATTTTCAGATCACGGATATTACTGCTCATTTTTTTCAGTTCATCTAAACTTTCAATTCGTAAGAGTTAAGCCTGAACAATGTTTTATTGTTTCTTTGTTTGTCCATACTGTAGTAACACAATGATGTCAGACTATATGCAGACATATGCTCTAGCAAAGAGAAATAAACTTAATAATGATTATTGGCCTTAGTAGCCATAAAGCAGCAATTCCCACTGGGAACATGTGTTAACAAATGGATTTGGTTTTATATTGTAAAGTAACAGCAGACTAACTGCTGCTGCTGCTGTCTGATATGTTTTATAAAGGGCATGAGCTCGTTGACAGTTGTGGTCATCACCCTAACTTTTCAACGCATCCCTGAGGCGCCTGAATGTTTCCCATTTGCTAATCATGCACGCATTTAAAGATCCAATCAATTATTTCCCCTACTTTTTATCGCTTTGTTTGTTTGAAATCATTAATTACAAACAAATCAGAGAGGCGCTGAGAGAACGCTCTTTGCTGACCCGGAACAGCTTTTCTCACCGTCTTGGTCAATGAACGGTGGTTGCAGTCGAAGAGAGGTTTTGGCCTAAACTTTTGACCTCCCGTAACTGCAATTTGATCCAGGATACGTCTGGATGCTGGAGGTTGTTTAAGGGTCACAGCCTTCAGTAAACCACCATGACCTCTGGGCCATGACAGCTGAAATTCAGTTTGTTAATGAGGGTTTTATTATTGTAATGGTAGAGATGAATAAGGGTGTGTTTTGAAGGTACTTGACTCTCAAGAGAGAGATTATTTTTAGGTTGTCATTCAGAAAATATCTGCTTTGGACTAGTGGTTTACCCATATCTGTTTTTCGATACCAATGTTGATATTTTGAAGAACAACAATTTAATACAACAGTTTTATAATAATAACAAATTGTACAAAGTGCTGAACCTAAATTCTTTAACAGTTTGTTTGCCTGAGAAGAGCTTCTCTGCCTGCAGTTCACTTCCTTTAAATATGAAACCGTTTTTAAAATGAAATTGCTAAAAAAAAAAACCCTCCACTTTTTATTCAGCAGAAAGTGGTAGAATTCTTGTCTGCCACACGGGGGCGGGAGGGTTGAAGTTTCCACGGCAATTGAACAAAATTTAGTAAAAAACATACGCAAAGACAAAGACAGAACATGATGTCATTCAAAACTATACACCCCTTAGCTTTATCATTATCAGTTAGCATGCAGGTTTTGGACTGTGGGTTGAAATGTAGAAAGAAGAAACAGTTAGCTTAAGCAGAACAATACTGTCAAATTGCATCAATCCCAAATTTCAAATCAGGGGGCAGTTTTGACTTTAGTCACATGGACCATGAGCTCCTTTAGTTACATGTACATGATACTAACAATTCCATATGATTCCCACTGGGGCCCTTGCTTTGCAGAAATGCGCATTCTAATTTGCTTTGGATGTCTGAAAACAGGTACATGCCATAAACAAGACCAGATAATGGTCTTAAGAGCAGCACCCGAAACAGACACTCTATCTGTTGTTGTGTGAAAAATGACCTCATCCACTCAGAGAAAATGTTGGATAGATGGACAGATAGACGGAGAGGCACAAGCACACGTTTGCTTTGACCCAAGGTAAATATAATGTGACAGGCCAGGGTCTCCCTGGAGATTGTGTAATTGTATTTCCACATTGTCACGTCAAAAGCGAGTAGATTCCCCTGAAGCGTCTGCAGACAGATGTGCAGTGCTGCATATTTTAAAGGTGACAAAACTAAATTTTACATTGTTTTACAGTGGTCCTCTATTTCTCCCAACTCCATCTACATATTATTGTTCCTGCACTTCATGAAGCTCAGTTCTGTTTTAACAAAATGCTCGACCTGGAGCATGGACAATGACTTTGTGTATTCTGCAGCTTCCTTCTTTTGTTCTTTATTGATGCAATCTTCTGGAAACTGGTGCAAAGTGAAGTTTACTGTGTGTCATACAGTAAAAATTAAACAGAGACAAACTGCAAACAGCCTGGAGGCCAGCATTACAACAATGCAGGGTCAGCATTCTTAGAAATTGTGCTTTATGCCCTTTAGTTTAATCATTTTAGATGCCATTGAGATGCCAAATCTCATTTATGAAAAAGATCCGAGACATTAATGAACACTTAAGATGCTTTGCGTCACAATCAAAGATAAGAAGCTATGACACCTTCACTGCCGCTATTTGGAGCACTAATGTTCACAAAAGTCAATTTGATAAAGTGTATTGTTTTATCCATCAGGTTTAGGTTTAGAAGTTTAAAGCATCTGTATTGGAAAGAAGTTTGATTATTTGGTGTGAGGCTTCTGTGTGTGCGTGTTGCGTTGATCAGCTGCAGCTCAGAGGTGTAGGACCCGAGGCTAACATTAACACAACGACAGATGTTGGCTGTTTTACCCCTGTCCTCCATCATATATTTAACTTATTGAATTTTTTTTTATCCATTTTGGAAGTTGTCTGAAGGGAATCCATTTTGACAGAAAACCCTGTAATTAAGTGCATTGGTTTGCCCTCTCGCCAAGCTAATGGCTTTATTTTGACAGTGTTAATTGTCATAATTGTCAGAATGGTACCTCTGACACTCAGCTCAGAGATGTCGGCGAGGAATTGTTGCGCATTGATGAAAGCGTTGTCATACATACTTCATCTCAACGAGCTAATGCGGCCTGCGTCTTGCCTCTCCCCGTCGAGCCTTATGGGACGCTGCAGCGTCGGCTTTCTAATTGCCTCTAATGAAACGCCAGCCAGGGAGGTGATCTACTCCTATTTAGATCTCAGTCTTTAAAGAGAGACGGAGAGACAGATGGGAATGAATGAAGGAGAGAAAAGAGAAGGAAGGAGTGAAAGTGAGTACACCCTGATGTTGAGACAAGGGGGAAAACGGACAGAGTAAAGTAAAATGAAACAGAGGAAGAATGGTCGGGGGAAAATGAGAGGTATCAAGGGGAAAAGAAGCCTTTTTAGATACATCTACATAACGAATCTGTGCTAATTAAGGTTTTACCCCCTCTCAAGCTAGTGTTGTGAAACTTGACATAGTGATATTATTGCTGCAGGGCTGACTGGCTGTTGTGCCTGTGCATGGTAGTTTTGGAAGAGAGTTCCTGTTGTAATGGAAATGTTTGGACAGCAGATGGTGCTGTGCATGGCCCTGCCATTCCACAACATTGCACACCACGGAGCAGACTGGTTTCTGCTTCACGAGGTCTGCCTTTGCCACTGTGTGAAACCTCTTCTTGCAAAATGGTTCTTGAGTAGTTAAAAACACTAGAAGGAAAGTATTAATAAAAACTGCAAAGATAAAACAACAACAACAGCATTTTAGATATATAACAAAATCAGAATAATAATGCAAATGCCAATAAAAATATGATGCATTTCCAAGAACCTGAATTAAGACTTTTTTTTTTAATTCAAAGCTACAACTTAAAATAAATTAAACAATGAGACATCTTATTTCAAAAGATGTTTGAGCCTTTTGGTTAAATCACAAAAATGCTTTTAAATAGATGATTAAGTGAGATCTTAATAAAAGAACAAAATCAAGATGGTTCAAAATGATAAATGGCTGTTCAGACTGTTTAAAGGCCTAAAAAGTGGAAAAAAATGTATGAGTAAAAACAGAAAGATCTGAAAAAAAAAGATACTTTTACCTTAACTAAACCTTAAATTTCCAAATTTAAATAAACCTAAATCTAAATTTAAATCATGCTCAGAGTTTGTGATATCCATTTCATGACCTCCAGGTAGAAGATTTATACATTTTGAAAAACTTGAACTTATGATAACAATCTAACTCAACTTGGAAATGTTGAAATGGCTCAAACAATTGCTACAGAAATGGAATCCAAAACCGAGAACCCAGAGGAAAAATCATCTCTGACTTTACTGCAATAATCCAAGTGCAATTATTGCAGCAGCCGCAACAACAACAACAACAGGGTCACAGAACAGATAATATGCACTGGAAGTTCAAAGGCAACGATTTAGATGAAACTGCGTGTGTGCTGGTAAACAGCACCCGGATAATCCGGAGGAGGAAAATGGAAGGAGAGGCGAAACGAGACGTAGATGGAGAGTGGTTCCTCGGAGAGATCCTCTCTCCTCAGCTCAGGTCCAGATAAGAGAATTATGGCACGACAAGGAGAGTTGACAGAGCTCGCTAAGTCTGTTTATTAGCAAGCGCACTTCATTAGAAACCAAGATCAGGTCGATAACCGCCCCTCCCCCTTCTCCTGTTAGTGAGTAAATAAGCATCATTCCTCCTTTATGGCTTTACTTTTTGTTTTTGGAAACCTCTGTGCAACCTGGATGAGATTCATAATCGCTCTTTAAATGGCGACAAAGTGTCAAGAGCAGCAGGAAAAAAGGCTAAAGGGAACAAAAAAAGCACCACCAAGGGGCTTTTCTTTTTTTTTTTTTTGAAAGATTGATAAATATGGTGGAATCTCAATTAGGCGTCGGGCACGAACGCAGATATTAAAAATTTGGTCAAGAATCTAATTAGCTGGAGGTAATTAAACAGTCTCACACAGGGTCATTAATCTTTCCCGTGGACCTTTGATGTTTTGCATACTGTCTTGCAAGTCATTAATAAAATTCATAACGCTTTTCTTTGTGGTGTTTTATCATGGCCGGGGGGGGGGGGGGGGGGGGGGGGGGGGGGGGGGGGGGGGGGGGGGGGGGGGGGGGGGGGGGGGGGGGGGGG
>JAOWBC010000959.1:1497032-1519226 GCA_028566105.1 Hypoplectrus providencianus | reverse complement strand
AAAAAAACACATTTAAAGAACTGTAACCCTTGTTAAGTGATGCTAGTTTTTTTAAATTGTGCTAAAAGTTTGCCGGGGCGTATAAATTAGGGCTGCATGATTATACCAATCTTACTGTGATTATTCAAATAATGATGATATTGTGCGCAATGTGTTTCATAATACTGGAGGAATAATAATTCAACAAACAAAGATTTGTTTTCTTACGTTTAGACGACGTCTGGTGGTTTGAACATCCCTGCAACACCACAGTACTTAATCAAGATGGTATTTTGACATATATTTTGCCAATTCATACTGCTACTTTGAAAAAAAAAAAAGAATTCAATTATCACATGTAGATGATATCCTAAAGTATTCTACTTGATTGTAAAATCTCAACAGTCTCACTGGAAGACTGAATACTATTAAATATAACATGCACCTCTGCAGAGATCAGTTTTAGGTGAAATTACAGATCAAGCATGCTCTCTAAGTTTCCTCCTGCTCTCTGTAAGAACAGAGCAGCGGTGAGGCCTTTGAGTCCCGCTCTGGTCTTTTGACTGTGCTACAGATTCTGGCGAGCTGCAGGTCCTTGGTCTAAAAGATCAGTGGTGAGCTTGTGAAACACCGTCAGCGTCTACCTCCCGTGGAGGACGAGAAGAGAGCTGTTGACCTCCCAAGTGGTGTCTCTCTCTGATCCTGGGTGGTGGGAGGTGGTGGAGGCGGGGTGGAGGTTATCTTCTGGAGTGAAAGGTAGAAACAGTGAAGGCAACAAAACAGGCTATTTTCGAAAAAGAAAAGGGCGGTTTGTGCATCATGAAATACTTGGCTAATTAAGGAATTAACAATTTCAAAATCTCTGATCAGAGTGGGTATCTGCATGTTATGGTGTGTGTGTGTGTGTGTGTGTGTTTTGAAGAAATTTGAGGAATAAAAATACAAACCAGACGTCAAGCAGAGGAGGAGAGCGAAGGTCAGGAGAGCTTTGGCAGACTGTAGGCTAAACTAATTAAAAGCTTTTGAGTTTGGACTGAAATACAAATGTAAATGGCTGCACACTGGGGTACATTTACACTTTGGAGATGTGTATAATTGACTGGACTTGACTTTGTGGCGCATGGTGCGCCCTCTGACTTCAATAATAGAGAAAACAACAATTTTCTTTTGCGATAATCAGCAAACTAACATCCTTGTTTTTATCTGGAGTTCATTTTCTAAGCTTAGTGCTGCATATCAATCACTCGATTGAGTTTTTTTGTTTAATATTTTTAAAGCTTTAAAATATTGTCCCCAATACTCCCTAGCCTATTTTCTTAAACACTATTGCTGAAATAGAAATTTTGAAGAATTAACCATAACTATAATATTCTAAAGAGCTGCTGATTTTTAGTCTGATTTATCAGTTTTGAGGATGGAAGATTTCAGTTGTATCCACTATTCATGCATCCAGAGCCGCAGTAATACAGAGAGCTTGTGATACAACAGACTTCCAGATGGTTCCATCTGCAAATGATGCACTGAATTCTTGGAGTCCATTTATATAATGTTGTTTTGAGAGTACATTTGTCTGTTGTTGTTGCCTTTTTTCAGCGTGTTTCCAACCTGGACACATTGTGTTCAGATGTTAAAATCCCCCTCTTTCCTTAATATTGCGAAGGTTGTAAGTTCAGTTTATGAAAGTAGTGGACATAATATGTGACGCAAATGGGAAATGACTCATTTTTATGTATTTGTATGTGTCTGTGTTAAGGGAGGGCATTTAACAAAATTATTTTTTTCCTCGTAATGCATTTCATCTTTCCTCGTTTCCTCTGTGCTAGTGACCCATTTTAGCCCAAAAAGGAGTACAAAGACAAAAATCTGGCTTTGCCACTGATATCTTTTTTTTGCACAGTGCAGCACAGATTCTGACTTTTTATTATGGTTCATAGATGAAGGTTTATAACATTTTTAAATTCCTAAATATGTGTCTTTTATTTGATTTCACAGATAATGAAGAACTTATTTTATATATCTTTACTGTATCCCTGCGGTTCAGACTTTTACTGTCTGAAATGCCCTGGGAGGTAGTGTGAAAAACACAGCACAAAGCAAACCTGAGAGCGAACGTGTGTCAAACATCAATACACATTTTTTGCCTGGCTGCAGCATAAGTTATTTGGGAAAACTGGCGAACACATCAAAGCAGCAGAGGTGTCACACAGGCTGAGAGGTAAAAGATTTTCCAAGTCGTCAAATCAGAGTTAGATTCAAACACGGTACACAGGCTGAGTGCAGAAAAACAGAGAGAAAGAGAGACATAGGGAGCGATATGTAAAAGAGAAGAGATCAACCGTACAGTCATGTCATAGCCCAAGGCAAAGAGCTGCAGATGTAACAAAGACAGGGCCTGCGATTGTCAAGAGGCATGGATAATGATAGCTTTGCATGTAGGGTACAAGGCAAACATCAAGGCCATGCACATCGCAGTGCAGGACTTTAAAGGCTGTGGCGAGAAAGGGGCCATGGGAGCGAAAGATGGCCCCAATATGGCCCCCAGTGGCTCCCCCTCTGATGGCAGGGGCAGGTAACTGAGAACAAAGCAAATTAGATGGGTACAGTTTGGAGCCAGTGTCAGGCCTCTTCTCTCTTTCTTTATTTTTAGGGGTTTTGTGGTGAAAACTTTTCTTCTTCTCTTTTGTTTGTTTGATCCTCCCTGTCCCCTAGCATGCAACACGCCATTTCTTCTGAGCGGACAAGTTGGAGCTCCTCTGTTACATGCAACACAGCAAATGAGAACATACAGCACATGCAAAATATGTCCATATAGGGCTCCTTATAGTGAGTAACCTTCTAACCCTATAGTAACCCTTCATCCACACAGCCCTTATCCCTTGTAGGTTTTTTAATGCCGAAAGACAACATTATGCTACTTATACTTTCGCCTTTATTAATGACAAACAAATGTAGTTCTTCCCCTTTTTGTGGCCAATTCATACATAGGACTTGTATGACTTGACTTGTATGTGGTATGTATTTGATTGAATCACAAATGCCTTTTTTTCTTATGTACCAAACATTTTTATTGCCTACTTGGAAAAAATCATCTTCCATCCATCATTCATTCATCATCAAAATAAACTAAACTTCTGGAAGGCACCAGTTTTTAATTGTTCACAAAACACAAGCACCTTTACAAAATTTATGTCTGAATAAAAATGCCTTTATAACCAACGTTATGATTAAAATTATGAATCATTTTTCAAAAGAAGACTTAGAATCTGATAAAGATTTCAGTACCATCTTTCAGCATTTTATTTCAAATAGTTGGTCAAGAAATGTTGGACAGCACTGTTGGGCAAATTTAAGTCTGCTTATCGCCATATTTGTCTGTTGGTTGCATTAACTCAATATATGACATAGTATTTAATATCACTGGATATATACAAAATAAAACTGTTTTTCCTTGCACATTTGGCCCAGAAAATATGCTTGCTCTCTTCGCAGTTGGTGCATTTCTCGCTATATCATAGACTTCAGGAGCAATTAATGAAATTATGATAGAGAGCTGGAGTTAGTTCAGGCAAGCGTGCAGCATTTCCCCTCTGAGTATTTATGTCTTGATTTTGTGTGTATTTTGGTAAAGAGTGCAACTTTTCACTTGGCGGGACTCCTCTTAATGACCGTTGGCTGCCAAATGTTTCTTCAGAAGCCATAAACATCATTTTTCCACAGCCTGTTCCTTGAATATGCACAACAAAAATAACCATCTAAACTTTATTCTGTGTCCAATCCAATTATGAATACTTTGAAAAGTTCATCAGTAATTGCCAGACACTGTGCTCTTCAGTCAGGGCTGCTGAAGGGCAAACAACAACACTTTACAGAAAAATATGATTTTCTCGTGGGGGTCTGGGGATGAGACTGTATTCTATATGACCCCGGACATGAAACAATACAAGCGCAGTGCTGTTACAGACAGCCTTTATAGAGACCTATAGATTCTTTCTGGGGCTCTATATCCTTTTTTTAATTGATGCACGTTCCTCATCTCTTATGAAAATGATCAGCAGGGGTTTAGTGATAAATCGGTTTAGATGCATTAGTAAACATTATATGTGTTCAAGTAACAAAAGCAACTTCCCACAGCCTGCTGTCCTGTTTTATAAATATGTTTTTATCAGTGAAAAAGCCACAGGCAAACTACACCTGCCACCCTGACCTCTGAACCTTACCATGCGGCTGGATGATGAAGTTCATTGAAATGTTTTTTTTTTCTTTACATCACCAAGAAATATGTTGTTTATCATAGAAATAAGCTGTAAAAAGAGGCATTATTAGATTGTGGAGAACCATTTTTGTTTTCCAATATTCATGACACTTGTGCTCATATATAAAGTCCATTTATTCCAATTTTAAGGAATGACTCATTGGAGACATTTAATTTGTGTTCATTTATTTATTTCTTTTAATTGCTTATGTTGTTATAACTGTGTTATTCTATATAAAATACATTTTTGAGTTGTTCCCAATTCTACAGGTGGGGTTCAGAGGGCTAAAATGTTTCTATTCAAGGTAGTTTTTGTAGATGTAGTTTGAACTTGCTTCACAAGTGTATGGTTAAAACAATAGTGATGAGCTTCCTGGATGTTGTTACATAGATAACGCAGTCTGGTTTGGCCCAGTTTTTTTTTTTTTTTTAGAACTGTCATTGAACTGCAAATTAACTGAAGTGTGCCGACTGGATTTTAATGACTCCAGCTTTCTCTGAATGGAGTACCTGCTAAGTGCACCAAATTACTAATGATTAATTTCTTCCTTTGGATAAGGAGCTAAGCATTAGAATTAGGATGGGATAACACAGTTATGGTATAAACTTGAAAGTCTCTGCTTGTGAGCTTTAGGAACAGAAGACTATTTATTTAAATCTATGTAGAGACAAGAGGTTGTTGCTAGGGGGGCTGAAGAATTCCCCTAGAGACCACAACGGTCACGACAAAGGCATCTAAGCCCAATGCCACCACAACTCACTGTGCCTTTCCTCCCTCATCTGTAGAGGGATAAAGGCTCCAGCCAGCAGGAGGGGGTCCAGCATGACGCCCAGTAGGGGTGCCTGTTCACCCTGGGGCCTATGGTTGATCAGGCTGCTGATGGTAGCCCAAGCGATGACTGAGGCCTTGTCGGCTAGACGGGACCCTGACGAGACGTCTGGGTCGACAGGAATTGGCCTCACACATGTCTCGTTCAAAGGTTAAGCACACTATTATGGGCGACTCACTGAATTCAGAGCTGCAAGCCGGTGTGATGGCCTGTGGTGTTTTCTTCATGATTAGACTGGCCCGTCTGACTGGACCCCCTCATGAATCTTTGAGAGCTGAATGTCAACGAGGTTGTTAGTGGGGACCGAATCTGAGAGTGCAATACGTTAAAGTCACTCTCTATGTAGCACATGATCCAGTATCAACTATAGTTAACAAACAACTGACTTTTAAATAAATTCAATTACTCATAATGAGTAAAACATGAGGTAGGTTTACCTCTGTCATTGTTTAGTAGATGAATAACTTTTATATGGAGCAATGTGATGGTTGCTGAATGTTTATACATTTCATTCAGATTTAAAAATCTTCAAACTGAGCTTTTAGGATTACACTAGCTCTGTTTGGTTAGTTGCATTAACACCAAAGCATTTTTGCTCTTGGAGCTGCAGCTGTGCATAAAAAGATCCAGAGATCCAGAAGAAGGATGCTGTCATTTTGAAAATGGCTTAAAATATTGCAAATATTACAAAAATATTTTTGCAATGATGGGGCAAGTTGGTGTATTGATGAAAGCAGAATGCGACAAAGTGCAATGGAAACTTATTTAGCAATTAAGTGATGACATACATGAAGCATGTGCCGTACTTCTCTCAGAATTAGATTGTGTTTTCAGCCAGCAAAAACCCCAGCACTCTGAGTCTGGTTCCCAACTCCCCACTGGATCAGCAACTTGTTGTTGGCCACCAGTCTTCTGTGATGCCTGCTGCTGGCATCAGTGCTTGCTAAATTCAGGCCACTGTCCTTTAAGTAATGCCCTCCTATGGTGGGAAGAAAGACAAGCAGAGGGTCTGCAGGGTGTTCTGGTAGGCTAATTCCTGTGTTGTTTCTCGTCTAATAAACAGAGAGAAAGTGAGAGCGCAAGATATATTAAAGTCTCTATCCAGTTTTATACATTGTTTTTCACCGTTAGAGGCTCAGCTGGTGCTCCCTCCAATACGCAATCTTCTGAAATGTTATGATCGTGTCCAACTGGAGAACTGGCACCACATAAAGTTTAGCTCATTAAACAAACTCCTAATATTCACAGGATAGCAGTGGATGGAAGCATGCATTCTTTTACAGTGTGTTTTGCTGAATGATGTTAACTGAAAGGAGCATTTCCTATGAGGCTGGTTAAGGAACCATATTTTCTCTTTTTCTGAAAGTAAAACAAGGCAATGCTGCATTTCATAACCTGAAAAAGCACACCTTTATTTTTTCTGAGTTACTAGTTTTTTCTGTTGTTGTTGATAGTTAAGTCTCAATCGCTTGTGGACATTGGCTTCATTGTTGTGTATAGATGCTGCAATTGGGCAAATGTGACACTTGACCTTTTCAGACAGATTTTCTAAACAATCCTTGACACAAAATGCCATCAAATTATCTCATTTAAATACTGGAATGTGTCGAATACTATAACATTAAAGACCTGAATGCTGATTTAATAACAAGCTATATGATTTTCTATATTTAGATTTGGCTCATGATTCAGTTTTCCTTCTGTCGGAGTCTGTTTTAGCTGTTACATGGGAAATGCAATTAATTCACTCATCTTTTATTGTAGTTTTGGCTGTTTCTTTGTTTGTCTGTTGTTCTTGTCATCAGGTGCATCCTGAAAACCTGATTCTCAGTTAAACAAAATTAAAAATTTGTAAGTAAAAATAAATATATTGAGGTGTTTTCCCTCTTAAATAGTATAAATAAAGATGCCCAAATTAACGTCAAACTTTCCCCTGACTTAAAATACATTCCTTAATCAAGACAAGTTGAGCCTCATGATCTTCCATTATTATCTGTTCTGCGTTCTTCAAACTGTGATGTTGACTCATCCTGGGTTTTTGGCCTCAATGTCCAGATCGGGCGCAGACGGCTTCAGTCATCCCAGCCCGGGGCCAAATTAAAATCGAAACACTTAATTACTCTGAGCATTTGCTTCAGGCTGTCTAAATACCCAAATGGTTTGCATCTCCGACACATTACGACTCAAGTCAGGCAGTCTTAATAAATGTAATTGGAGGCTTTTCAGATTGTATTTGGAGCAAGGTCCAGCATGTAACTTGTGCCCAGCAGTTGAAACTGGCATTGTTTGTCCAAAATCTTTTTAGTCACATTTTGAGTCATGACAGATGAGCTTTATCTGATTTACATATCCCATCACGCCCAGTGTACGCAGGCCTCATTTATTTAATTTTTAAGCATGCAAAACCATGCAAAGGCATGGCATTGAACATGACTGTATTGACTGAATAGGTTGCTGTGCAACCTACTATCATTGTAAAGAGGCCTCTGTACTTCCTCCCTCTTTCTGTCAAATAGTCTGGTTGATTTTTTAAACTTGCAGTGAAGTATATGATTCTATGAGCTGAGGTGTAAACACAACTAGTGATATGGAATGATTTCTGACCATGACCTTGATAACTTCTGCTGAATTTATATTATATATTGATATATTTTTATCAGGTAAATCTCTATAAGTTTATTCTGGCATTAAATAGCAACTACCACTAGACATGATAAATGTATACTTTTAGTAATGTTCCCAATACAAATATATAAGCATCAAAGCAATATTGCAACTGTAAATCTGTGATTCATGAATGGAACATTTTAAGGGGTTCAAGCAGGATTGTTGGTCAGAAACTGAAAAAAAGAAATCTCACACTTTCAGACCAGTAAATATGATTCAGTCTTTAAATTAAAGTCAGAAAGACTCTAAGTCTTAAGAAAAGTTAACTAATTCTTTGTTATTCTGCTCTTCTCCACATCATTTTTTGTTATAGTTGGAACAAGAATTAAATTTATATGTATGGCTGAACAGTTGGAAACATTTAATAAACCAAATAATTTAATGTTTTGTAATTTGCTGCCTTGGTGCTACGGCCGCCTCAGGTCCTGCACTTTGAATGTCTCCAAAACAAACACCATCACGCTCATATAAGCTTCTCAGTTCATCTCTTTCTGAAAGGGCACAGAGACTCATTTTCTACAAGAGCCTCAATTTCTTTCTTTTCCAAACCAGTGCAAATATTTAGAAAGGTGATTGGTTACGGCTCTGAAGTGCTTGCCTGGGGCCAGCGAGACCTTTTTTGATTTGAGACAAAATACTATATGATTATGAGCGGCATCAGAACAAGGAGTCTTGCGCGGTAGCTAAGCGAGAGTTTACTCATGTGGGACTCCTCCGCTGATGAAAGTGAGAAGCCTCTACACCCTGATTTTGTGACAGGACTCCTTGAAAGCAAGAACCCTTGTTTATCAATTTGCTTTTAACTTCACAAAGATGAGATGACGTGCATTGCAGAGGAGCGGTTTGTTTTATCTCACTTCAAAGCTCCCCCCAACACAGCCCACCACACTTTTTTTTGTGCATCTCTCCCTCTTCTTCCATTCCAAGTGTGAAGTAAAGGTTTGCGTAAACATATGCAGAGCATAGCCCCCCTTGAAGAGAGAACAAGTCGTTGGATTCATGTCTGTATGTCTGATTCTTTATCCTGTCTCTCGCCTTTCTTTTGAAAGAAACATCTCTCAAGGCTTGTGTACACACTGAATAAGCCTGTTTTGACAAAGCAAGGTGGAGAGCAACGTATTTAACAAGCTCCTCTCTCGTTCTCTCCGTCTCTTCTTCCTCTCTCTCGGCGGCTCTGTACTTTTTGAGAGGCCTCTCTTTCTTTGTCTTGACAGGGACAGCTCCCTGCCCATTTGATGTCGGCTTGACGGTCAAGGATAATGGTGCGTCGTGGGACTGTTGTCATCCCTGTCAATAGGATGGCCGTGGGGGAGGGGAGGGGGAGGCGGCTGTGAATCTACCTTTTTTTCAGCCGTGCAAGAAGTGCTGTGTTGTCTTCTATGGACTTCCGCATTGGTCACTTTATTTTAACTTGACGCGTCCTTGCAATGGCATCATGCACAAACCTGATTTTCTGACAAGCCACCCTCAAATAGCTTGTCTTCTTTTGATAATCCCCACTCTTCTTCTCTTCCTCCGAGCCTCGCTGCACGACAAACTTCCTCTCTTCTTTTCTATCCCCTCCACACACACTTACACACATACACCGCTTTCTCTTCTTATTTTTATATTCACGTCTTCTCAATGTCAAACAAAGCCTTGAAAACTACTGATCATTTTTTTTTTCTTTTTTTTGTTTGGTTTGAATCTAACAGGGATCCTTTTCTCTTTGATGTAATTAAGCTCCTGAGGCTTGATCTGGGCGTCAGAGTTAATTTTTTCCCGAGCATCGCGGGGAGCTATCAGAAGACTTCAGATGTCAGGCACTCTTTCAAGCTTCACGGCACCTCGTTTTTACTCCACCTCGCATAAAAGATTGGGGGAAGCGAGGGAAGGAGGGAGTGTGGAAAAACAAACGGACTCGCCTGACGTGGTGAAACCCCCTCCCTTCTTGCTGCCCAACACCTCCACCATCTTTCCCTGGTCTAATAGTCCTGCTTATCTCGAAACCAGGATTCCCCAGGCCCCTTTTTGTGCAGCCATCAAAATTGCCCACCTGTAGCCTTAGGACAGAAGGGGAGGGGGGAGACTCAAGGATGGTCTTTGCTGTGTTTTCTTTTAATGGGAGTTGGTTTCTGTTGAGTGGGCAACCTGTGTCACTTCCACCTCCCCCATCACTAATGACGTGTCAGAGGACACCCACGGCGAGGTGCCCTCATTTCTACGTCGCAACAAGGCAAAGCTGTCCACTGCCACCGCTGAAATTATTGACGGCAATTTGTATATATGGTTCGGTAGTCACAGGGAAGGAAGAGGCCTTCAGGGAGGAGCAAGGCCCTCGCAGGAGTTGGTAAAAGATGGAGGCGAGGCTCAGTATTTCCTAGCCTAAAGCTCCCTGCATGTGCAGGCCGAGCGGCAGAATAATCAACCCGGGTCAGTTTCATGTGAGCGAAGTAACCGTCTGCCTGTTTGAAGGGCTGATCTGTATTTGCTACCATGACTAGCCATTGTCCTCTGTAAATTGAGTAAAAGTTCAGGGGGGTGGATTATGTTTGTGGCTTGATGGTTGTGGAAGGAAAAGAAGGAAAAGGCTTAGAGACAACGCCATGATTTGTCTTCTAGTTTTCAGCGTTTAAAGTCGTCTCTCCGTCGCTCTCTTTCCCTCAACTCAGCTCAGCCCGACCCTTGGCTGACAGACACTCAGCCTGTGTTCAAAGCGTAATCTTCAACCTCTAGGTAGCGCCGCTCAAGCTTGAAAACAAAATCTCCATAAGAGAGAGGAGGTGGGAGAAGACAGAGAAGGGGGGTGGAATAAAGGCACATTAGACAGACAGTTCCTCTCAATTGCTGAAACAATAAGCCCTATTTATCGCCCATTTGAAAAAGGTTTGACGTGGCGCCGAAACAGAGGGGCTTTCATCTCCCTGGCATATTAAACTGTCACAGTGCTTAACTTTAAATTAAGGTGACACGCCAGTGACTTGGGGATGTCACTAATAGTGCAATGGCGACCTGCTAATAGAAGTACAATATGACACGTTTGCTTTAACTAAAACCTCCGCTGTCAGATTAAACCAGTGACATCTTAAACTTTTCATACATTAACGTGACACTTGGAACAAATGCAATTTGGCGTTGAGAGCGGGACAAAAGAAGGCGTGCGATTCAAGTTGTCTTGAATGGTATTGTCACGAGGTGTCTCGACATAAAAGGATGACATTTTCTTGTATTAGGTGAACGTAATAAATCACATGTGGTAAGCGCCATGTGAGAATCATGTGCCTCGGTTGTTTGCAACGTGTCTTAAGAGGTTTAAGAATACTGGCACAGAGTTTGTGTTTTAAGAGTGGCTAGGTGGACCTAAATAAGTAGGTTTTTAGATACTGATTTTAAAATTAATGAAATATGAAGGGGACATCCTCTTTGTGTTGTTACAGAAAGACAAGTCACTTTCCTACATTCTCCTGCAGAAGCATGATAGCTCATCCTCGTGTCAAAAGGCCTTAACCTTGGATTAGTTGCCTCATTTAAATATGTTCCCATTGTTTCATGTGTCACAAAACATGTCTTTCATCCTAACACACTGAACAATACTTGTCAGCACCATCAGGGGATTGTGGTTCATTGTGGTGATGAATTCTACATGAAAGGATGACGTTTTCATGGAATAGGTTAATGTATGTCTTCTATGTATATTGTAAGTCGTATGTACTTTATATACGTTCCATTGATGTTTTTAAAAAGCGAATTCAGAACCAGCATGTGGTGTACCCATACACTATTTTATGTGAGTTTTGTTTCATCTATATTTACACAGTCTCATGAATGAATCAGCTAACTATTCAGTTTAGCAGCTGTTTAGTTCAGCTTATTTCCAGAGTTCTGGTTAAATGGTCCTGGATAAATTAGACAAACTTCAGTTCCAACAGAAAACATGTTGTTATGAGTTGGGCATTGTGCCTTGCTCAATAATCCATTACTGGTGGAAAAACAAATTTCTGAAGCTATTTTTAGATACTATGGTTTCTTTCCACAAGACTGAAAGCCATTGAACAGCAGTTGCAGCTGATTACATGGCTCTATAATATTCTTTAAGGGAGCGACTGCTTCCCTTGAACTGACTTATGTGTCCTTCACTCTTTTAAATGATCTTCACAAACAGAGACAATTTTGGTTGCCTGTGGTTTAAATTTACTTCAATAAAGTGTCCTTAGTTTCAGAGACAGGCCTGTGATTAGAGCCCTGACGCTGACTCAACAATCTACGTTTCCAATTAACTGAAGGAGGCCTGGGACGATATGGGCCGCTGCCCTGTTCCCCACAAACACACATACACTTCTCACACATGCATAGTTTTTTTTCTCTCTCTCTCTCTTACACGGACACAAAAATACACACACTGTGCAAAAAGCTCCCTCTCTCAGCCACGTACATCTGTATTTTCATCCACGTGAGCGGAGCAGGACTGCACACACACACACCCTTCATCCACCTGACCTAGTCACGAAACTCTTGCCACGCACCCACAATGCCTGGGGTCACCGAAACAATCGGAAGAAAAGATTTCAGAGCAGTCAGTTTACTGGCACACGTCACAGTTTACAGCCTTCCATTGACCTAAATAAACAGGAAGCATCCTGAAAAACCAAAAATTCAAAAATCAGTGGAGATAATCACAGCTCTCAGCAACAATGGAGACTTTGTGAACTGCACAATTTGTGCATAAATATTTGATATAGGAGAGGGTGTGGGGTTGTTGCAGGGCTACATGGAAAAAAAAAAGATTTTAGAGTGCATTGTTATGAAACATAAGAACAATAAACAAGCTAACCGATGACACAAATCCATGTAAAAGCCTCTACCTGTTTTTGATTTTTAAGATCTAAGTGTTCACACCAGAGATGAGTATGACATAAATAATAGCTCACAAAACTGTCACTAAATGTTGTGATGTAATCCTGTAGCTATACATATGACACACATCTTGTTAATTCACCTCCATACTAAATGACATGTATTTCTACCTGGCTACATGTGTAAAAACCTCAGCGGACTCATCCTCCTGCTTAGCGTCAGGGCTAATTGGAAAGAGGGGGGAGGTTAGAGGGAAGAGAAAAAACCCAGTAAAATCCCCTAATTCCTGGATTATAATTTAAAATATTCCAAAATGCTAATCAGGGAATTGCAACCAACAAAGGGATAATAAGACGGTCATCCAATTACTGGCATTTTCCTCCCCCTGTTTGGAGGGGCCTGGACAGACCTGGAGCCTGAACGCGCCTCGGTTTCCTTTTAAACTGAAGACAGCGACGCTGCTCAAGCTGTGAGCAAACACGGGAGCTCCGGCAAGGCCCTCCCTGCGTCTGCCTGTCTCACAAATATGTTAATTAGGGTCCAGATATTCACACACTTAATTAGCGGGGGCCTAGGTTGTTTCGTTTTGATTGGGGGGAGAAAGAGAAAGGGAGAAAGACAGGGTGAAAAAGAGGGAGAAAGAGGGTTTACTTTTCAATGGCGAATTTAAATATGGCCTCAAGGTGATGAGGAGGTATTGTTAACTACTGTACTCAAATGAACTTTTTCCCCCTTTTTCCTACGGCAGCAGGGAAAATCCAGCGTGGCCGAGATTAGGCTGTCATTTGCCAGCGAGCATTTCCATTTGGAACATGAAGTGATTGCGCTAATTGAAGTGGCATTCATTACATTAACATATTATATGTTGAAAATGAGACGAGGCCGGCCCCTGTACCTACACACTGCACTGGAGAAGATACTGGGGCCGGGGTTAGGGGACAGGAGGGGGGCCTTGTTCAACGTTCTAAGAAAATTGCACGCCGGCTGCCTCAATAGGCATCATTAGACATGAAATTAGAAATTTTTCGGGATGAACTGTTCACATAAAGGACTGTAGGGATTTGACACAAGCACTTTGATGTGTACGATTTAGCAAACGTCTCCTAACGTCTCCTTGCCAAGTGTGTACTCAGGCGTAATGGAGCACAATATCAACTTTTGGCCCGCGGTCAGAGGGTTACTGTATAGCTGCAACAGGGAAAAGTAAAGATTCGAATTAGTGTCATGAGAAAATAAGAATTTATAAGTGAAAGGAAATGAGTATAAGAAAGTTTGCCCTGTGAAGGCCCTTTCGCAGCCCTGACTCTATAATAAGCTTTTATAAAAACAAAATTCAATTAGACAAAATGCTTAACAGTGAATCTCTGTTCCACCCACTCTTAGCCAAAAATGCCAGAGAGGAGAAATTAATTTCTGCATTTGTGCTTTCAATTTTCTTATTTAGCTTCAATAGGGGGCAGTTCATTATTCAATTCATCTCAAAGGCATTTTCTTTCACACCCGGCCCAAATATCACTTACACACAAGAATATTATATTGCTCATGTAAATCTCCCTATTCTTCCTTAAAAAAAAAAAAAGAAAGCAGCTTGGCATATTTATTGGTGAGTCGTGCTGAGCCTCTACCCCCCTCCAAGATACCACAACCGATCCCCCCATCTCCCACCGCCCCCGAATCCCTCACGCAAATACAATGACCCAAATACAGTATGAGGGATGGAGGGTCTAGACGTGGTTTTCTAAAGGGGATCCTCTCTGCCCTGTGGCTCAATAATGAGCCTCAGGTATTTAACATAAACATATTCCCATTGCAGAAAAGATGCAGTATATTTATTACGAGTGTCACTCGCTTCTGCTGATTGTCCTTTAGCCTCTTAGTTAAATCAGATGTGATTATGAAGCAGTGTTTTTAGCCTAAAATAAATGTGGTTTAACCCTCATGTGAATAGTTTGACAGGTTGATGCAGGTGAAATATATTTTCCCATATTTATGTTTTTGACCCCTAAAGACCTCCTAAAACACCTGGAGTCAAGATTATTTACATGTCTAGAGGTATCTACGATATAAAATACTACAATAATACCATCATAACTTGCAGCACAGCTACTGTACCAGTGCTTTTAATGTGCAACCAAACCGCTGTACAGTATGCACTGTACTGCTGCTCTGCACTCCAAGCTGTATCTGACCCCATGGCAGACATCCACCACCATCCGAGCTGTGAGAAGCACTCAGAGATTCCCTGAATTTTCGGCGAAATTTGACAACGGTCCAAAACCAATCCCCTGGCTTTGAGAGTATGTAAAACATGTTCTTTTTTTCCCCTCTTTTCTTTACCTACAGCTGACTGGAGCACCAGCTGGTGGCGAGCAGCCAAGACTGCAAGGCATTTGCTTTTACTTGTAGGCTAACTGCACTGCTGAACTGTTTTGGGATTTACTCTGCATTATAGAAATGGACTGCAGTATAGATTATTAACAGGACGAGTGTGTGGGCGCGCAAGCTAGGGCCCTTTTTCCTAGAGTTTGTCTTGCACTTGCTCTCTTCATCCTTTTCACTTGTTTTTTTGTTTTAATTTGCATCTTGTTGCTTCGTTATATAGCATAAAGTAACAGATCTGATTGTTTAAACTAATTTATAGATGCTCTTAACTTCCCATATGAGCACAACATCCTAATGTTTGTAAAATGATACTGTCAGATTTTTAAAAAGCCAACCTTGAAAACCTCTGGGTTGTTTGGTGCTGCACATAAAACAAACATCACATTTCTGTAAGATCTAGATGGTATGACTGTGGACTGGAGTATATTAAAAAATGCTTGCTAAATATGGTTAAATGAAGGCTGACATGCATCACAAATCTGAAATATCCATGATTTCTCTTTGACCATTTTTAAACAAGCTGCCATTTTATTCATTTCTCCTGTCTGTTTTGGGTCTAAACCTCCTGAATCTCTCTAAATTTTATAGACAATATTTTCAATATTTCATCACACATTATAATGGGAAATATCTGAAACTTTGATAGTTTTAGCATTCAGTCAGTCCTGCATTTAATCATATCTCTAAACTTTTCTGAATCGTGCCATAATAAGGAGGAATGTTGGCATCCGCCTCCACTTACTACTGTATCTGTACTGTGAGCTTAAGCAGCTCAGCTATAATGAATTCAGCAGTTAAAAAACAGTAGGAATAACAACAGAAAATACTGCAGCTGCTGTTCTGTAAGTTAGACCTCAAAGATTGTACAACTTGGCACAGCAGATAAAAAAGGGAAGCAGTTCTTCTGAAAGTCTAAGAAAACAGCAGACAGGGAATGTAGATGCATATTGAAAAGGTTTACTCCTTCTTTAATTTGGAAGAGTACAGATGTGAGAGAGAGAGAACGCACCTCTTTTTCTCCATCTTCAGAATATGCATGTGATGTGATTGGGTTGGATTTGTGTCCGTCAGCGGCAGTCAGAAACGGGTGTTCTCGTCTCCTCTCTTGTCAAACTGCGAGTGTATTTATACTTTGATAGGGCAAAATAGAGCAAGAGGGGTGGAAAAAAAATCTCCTGTCAGCTATTCTTACATAAAATATTAGAATTCTCATTGTTATGAAGACTTGCGCTGAGAAAGCCTAAGCCTCTTGACTTATGAATTTTAAAAGTATCCAAAGAACTGAGAGAGGGGAGCCTTTTTCCCCCACTGACCTTAATCTTAAATAGGTCTCAGAGACAGGTAGAGTGATAAATGGACTAAAGTGATTCCAGCTGAAAAGAATAGGAGCTAAACCCACTTTTTCAGAGGGCTTGCATGGGCTCTTATCGCTGGCAGGCGACAAACAGCTCCAAACTCCAGGTTCCAGAGGAGCGTTTGGGCGCACAGTGCCAGCTGGGCTAATGCATAGATTAGTTTACAAGTTTGGCTCCAATGCCAATTGGATTAAGCCTCATCATGCTGGGGGTATTTCCACATTGTTTGACAGTCTACATACGGTCAGCATCAGGCGGAGAGCACGGCTGTGATTGACTTATGCTAAATCCTTCCTTTTTGTGTGTTTATCTAAACACATTGTGACCAACAATGTCAGTGAGGTTGAGTAGACGTGTCGGGCTTACTGTGTAAGGGCTTTAGAGCTGCACCTTCAGCTCCCATCCTCGGTGCCAGAAAGTGATTGTAACCTTTTATTCCTAAGATAGGAGCCATCTTTTGCCCTCAGGCTATGTCTTTGATTATGAGGTCTCTTGTCATCCCGATCCCTCGGTTCAAAAAAGATCCGTGTCAATATCAAAACATCACTGACAGAGACTGTATCTAATGCCTCTCTACACTGAGCTATAATCAGAGTTATCACTTTGAACTAGTTCACAGAAAGGCACTTTATTTTCCAAAGTAAAATTGGTTTGGTCTCCTTTAAGACTCTGAGGTTTATTTGATTAAGACTGGAGCGGAGCATGAGAAATGAAGGAGGGGGACTTCAGTGGCATTCCTCAGTAATATTTATACGAATCCCTTGGCTTGTAAATCATTTATGCACTTTCCCACTCACGTTTGACTCCAAACCTCAGAGTCAAGCGCGAATTAGGTCTCGTAATAATAAACTAACCTCCTGCTCGGGCATTGTCTCTTGTCAGATCAGAGGAATAGGGTCAAGAGCAACTGGACCTCTAGGGCACCCCAGGGACTCCCCCAAAACCCCTAACAGCTCTGCGGTGGGACCACCACAGAGGCCTTTAATTGTTATTTCAGCACCCCCTCTACCCCCAACCCCATCTTCACCCCTCCTCCCCCACCGCGGTGTCCGGGCAAACAGAATGGTCCTGATAGCTTTGTAATGAGAGGCAGCGTCCGGAGGGAGCAGGCTAGTGACTTCCAAATACATTGCCCTTGTTAGCAATGTTTGGCGCACTGCTCCGTTGTTACAGATGTCGGTAATAGAGCACTAATAGAGATCCATTACCCTTAGGTTGGTTTTGTGTGTGTGTCTGTGTGTGTGTGTCTGGGGGAGGGCAAAGAGCCCCATAAGATTACTCCACTCATGGCTGACCTCTGTCTCCCTCCAAAACTGATTATTTCATTTGATCAAGCCCAAAGGTGATGGCGGGTCCGACACCGGGGTTGATGAAGGTGGCGATTCGATTATCCTCAGCCATCATTTGAGATTCAGTATTATAAGTCGGCTTTGCAATAGAAAATATTAGTCGGGAGAAGCAGGGAAGGAGTGTAGAACAATAGAATAACAAATTGCATGTTGCCCTAAGGACAGAAGGTAGACAGAAACATTAAATTAATGAGCCCAGAAGAACTTTGTCACAAATGAATCGTGTAAATACATTGATCTTCTCTCCTCTCTCGTCTATTTTCTTCCTTTCCTTTGCAGTTTTTTTTCTCTCACTCCTTGCCAGCCTAATGATCTCTTCCCCTACCATTTTTACATTGCAGAGGAAAGGAAAAAACCTGTTCTGTTTTTCACCGGCGCTGCCTCTGTAAACACTCTTCCTTCTTATCTGCACGCTGCCTTCTCCCTAGGCTATGGAGCAGATTTTTCATTTAGCTAAAAGCTCGGTAAGAGGTCTATGAGAATGATAATCCTACCACGGGCCGCAGCTGGCGTTTCCGCGGCGCGGATGATTAGTCGGGAACGTTTTGCATTCGACCTGGAGAAATTCTCTCAGTGGGAAGTTAGCATCCGCTTACTGTCTTTTTCGGCGAGGCCCCACTCATGGCCCTCACCCCTCCCTCTCTGTCTACACACACACACACACACAAACACACACTCACACAGACACTCTCCAGAGGAGGCTTTTATAATGGATGATGAGGGAAAAATCTAGCATTTACCTCCCTCTCTCCCTCCTCTCTAAATACAGTCACTCCTGTCACTGTGCATGACGCTTATTGACCTTCGTCAAATATATTTCTAATTGCTTTTGACGGTGAATTGGCTCCCTGCTGGTCTGAGGGGCCCCTTTTGGAGCATCACAGAGTGATTCAAGATATCCCACTTTCTGCAGGTATGCAGAGGGATCCCCTCAGATGGAATTAGGGCGGCGAACAGGAGGAACAGGTCATGAAAGCACTTATCTCATTTGTCTGACAGGTTTAAACGTTTATTAAAGGCCTCAGCCCTAATTCCCTCAAGCAGGTGTAAGCTTCCGTTGAGGTGTGAATTATATCCAATCGAGCAGATACGCTCATAATATGATGAAGGCAAGCTAAGCTTTTCCAAGTGGAAATTGAATAACTCATGGTTTCTGGGCGTAATCCATCCATGCATTGTCGAAGACAAATAGAAGAAAAGCACAATTTCCGCTGTCTTCATCTTGAGATGCCTTTGTGCAAAAGCATTTCCCACAATAAACTGTTTTAGTAGCTTTGTACACCTTATAAATTACTCAAATACACATGCGTGGAATGCAAACTACAATTTTTATGTTCTACATGTAAAGATGGGGCCATTTTTGTTTTCTTTTTGCCTTTTCATGCCAACCAGCTGAAACGCCATTTATCATTAACAGAGGTTCTGGCAAATTAAAAGCAGCCCAAATTAGCAAACCGGTGTTATGGCGGTAAATCCAACTTGTATTTACAGTTTTTATTTCTCACAGAACTTAATTTAGCGTACTGCTACTGTATATTATTTTTTTTATCTGTGTGGGTGAACCACACTGTTTTTGATTGATTATCTTCCCTCACTTTCTTGCACATGTTCTGTAGTCAAACAGAGAGAGGCTTTTTTTCTGGGTATAAATTAATGTTAAAAGACGCAGACACAGTGTTGTTATTATTACCATAATATTTTGCAGTGAAGGAGATCAATAGAAGTGGGAGGGGAGAAGATGCGCACCCAGATTGTTGTTATTTAACAGAAAAGTTCTTTTTTTTTTTTTCGAGTTAGACTCCAACTTCAACCTTTGGATGAAGGTTTAGTCTCTTTTCTTTGCCTTTTTCTTTTTCTTCTTCTGTTAATTGTCAGTTGACAAATCAGCTTAGAGATTTATTTGCTCCACCTTTTGACTGGAGTCATTCCTATCTATTTCAAATGGCTGCTGAGACAAAAGCAACACCTAGTGGTAAAATCTTGAATACTAGTCCGGTCCGATGTTTGGCTGAATGCCAAACTGTTTTGAAAGTATTTACACAAGCCTTACGTTGATTTCGTTGGAAGCCTTACAGCTTTTTTAATGTTCTTGTAAAAAAAGACCTCCTAAATGTTTTTGGCTCTATTTTAAATTTACAGCCTGACAACACAGCCTGCATTAGTGCCATTTAAAGATACACTGAAGGAACACATGGAGCTCTTTGCACTTTTGGTGCCCCAGGTCACATCACAACAGGCCGACAGTTGATGGACAATGTTCACTGATGCAACAAACACAAATGGCTATTTGCTTTCCTCCGAGCGTCATCTGCCACCTGGCTTTAGTTATGAAAACAGCCATGATTATTCCTAAGAGAATTCTTATGAACAATATAGACATAAAATATAAATCCCAGTCAGTTAATATTAATTTTTAATGGGAATTTAGTCAACATATATAGGAATTTATTTGAAGATTTGCTCATCATTTTGTTTGCTAATTCTGAATTTGAACTCAGTAATTCACACTTTTTTCTGCCAGACATCAGTATAATAATTTCTTTGCGTGAGCTGCTGTACAACCACAATAGCAAGTGGTAAAAAATATTATTTATATCCTATCACCACTTGTGCCAGCTGCATAGATGTGACATCTGACGTGACTTAAATGCCACCCTTTTATTTTTGAATTTTTTAAAAACTACATACATAGAACATATTTCTGACTTGACCTTAGAAAGTCACTGTATAGTCCATATTTATTGCAATGATAAAGTGCATAGTCGAGCGATGTTTGTGGAAGTTGTGATACAAACACACAGATAGACAAACAACCTTTTTGTTTCCTTTCTGTGAGAACTTTTGGGGGGTTTTTGGTGAAAGGAACAAGCTCAAACCTGCAGGAGAAATGGAAGTGCAGCAGTATCTGACTGGTTTCTTTATACTGCTTAGACATGGTCATTAATAATGACACTGACTTGTACTTTAAGTGCATTGCTCAGGGGCAGCACAATGAGACAGTTCCCACAGCAGGAGTTGTTGACCTTGTATTCAGAGACTTGAATGGGCCACGATAGAAGTAAAAATTAAACAGTATTTGATATATTTTTTAATATTTTTTTTCAGACAAGAGTGTGATCCAACATTTTTTAATTGTCATAAGGGACAAATTCTTTATTATTTGCACTCCTCCACACTGCTTTGCTCATTGTTGTGAAAGACTGATTAGCAACATCATCCATAGTTTTTGTGTTTCCTCTATAAATAGATATCTGCATATGAATGCAGATTCCTCAAATGTAATTTGTCAGTTCTTCTTTGACTACAAATGAACTACAAAAAGGAACCAGAATGCTTCTGATTAAAATCTTGTACCACTGCATACAGATTCTGCAATGCCAATATCTGTTTATAGTGATCATGGCACAACTTTGTTTTGAGGGTCTAGATTAAATAGTCACGGTGACTTGATTTCTTAGAAAAAAGTATTGCAGTATTTTTTGTATTTAGAAACTAGGAAAAATAAAACCTTTTGAAAGAACAAGTGTTCAAAGGGACTTAAAGAACAGTTAAAAGTTTCTGTATGTAGCTGAATAACAATGTTTTTTCAGCACAAATTATTAATATTTTTTAAACCACTAAAGGAGGTTATGACCAGGAGTCTGAGCTATATTTACCTCTCATTTGAAAATAACTTGTGACCGTGTAACAAATCTTCAACTTAAGGGGGAATTTCTGAGGAGTTCCTCCGATACTGAAGCTCCATTGTCATCCGTGGCTAAAAAAAGAGAGAAAAACATGTTGGATGAATACAATCATGTGACCAGAAGTAATGACAACCGTGACCCATTTGCACGATGATAATTAGCCATCCACAGCCACAGGGCGCTGACCTCCAAGCAGGATGAAAACAAACCAGAGGATCTGAAGCTCTCTTTGTCATGCAGGAGAACACATTGGCACCTGACTTAATAGGGACCTGCTCACATTCATTGTGAAATATGTTAAACTATATTGTATGATTAATACATATGGTATTTTCGACGTATAGTCTCCAGTGTTTAAGCTGAAATGACAGATCTTTATGTGCTTCCATGAAGTCTGACCTTGACAAATTTCAAATCATTGCACCAGTAAGTTTCTATCAGTTGTAACTGAATCAACCTTAAGGGCACTTTGTGATCATGAATATCAACCCACTCTGGGTACAATAGCACAACACAAAGGGAACATTATTTCTACTCTTTTTGATTGCGACATCATTTCAGCTCTACTCCAGGCACTGTTTGACATGTGACAGAAGATAAAGTCTTCTGTCCTGCTCCGATTCATTTTTAGCCGCAGTTGTGTAATCTGTTTATATTTCCATCTGATGTAAATGAGTTCTCCACAAAGTCACATGAACTCTGAACTTATCAGATTTGAAAATCACTTTACTAGCAGCTCCCATTTACTGTGATGATAGAAACCTTAACAGGCTTGTATGATCCTTGACTCTTATCAAATTTATAATCGTGATATTGAAAACGTATCATAATAGAATGAACCAGCAGATTAGAAAAACTAAT
>JAOWBC010000959.1:1477946-1496932 GCA_028566105.1 Hypoplectrus providencianus | reverse complement strand
TGACTCTTATCAAATTTATAATCGTGATATTGAAAACGTATCATAATAGAATGAACCAGCAGATTAGAAAAACTAATCATCTGAATATCGCCTCAAACCTTGAGGCAACATCTGATATGTGGTTACAAGGATCTCTGAAAACACACTTCCTCGTCCTTGTTGGAATGATTAAACTTAATTTACATAATTTTTATTTATGTGTGTTGAGTTCAAACAGTTGTAAGGCATTTTAAGATAGTTTGACTTTGTAAGGGTTTGAAGTGAAACCAACTTTTTATTGTTTAACTCTTTCCAGCAATATGCTTTCAATAAAACAATCAAATAAATAGAATGCAGATTATTATTGACCTGAGCCACAGTATATTAAAAAAAAAAATCACGAAAGCTTTCAAATCGATTTTACAACCAAATAAACTTCAAATGACTGCACTAGTTTTGATCCCTGCAACATCCTGAACCTCAAGTTTTGGTGAAAATTTTGAAGTCATGTCTTGAGTGAGAAGGAGAAGAGAGACGAGATTAGAAACAGAGAACCTGGCGCCGCTGCGGTGAGCTATAAGCGCCCGAGCCTGGCTTCCTCTGCCGCTGTCTGCGCTGTAAGTCGGTTGAGTATCGCACCTACCAGGCAGATCGAAAATTCAAACACCGAGTGCCAAGATCTTTATGTGGATTCCCTACTTCCAAATAGCTTAGGATAATTCTCCGTCTAAGCTAATACCTGGTGAGGAAGTAAAGCCTGAAGGATGGGATTATTTAATATGGCATTTTTAATGTGTGACACGCTAATCACATCTCAGAACAGGAATACTTCAACCATTTAACTTTCGTCAAGGGAGGAGAGACGGTTTTGGGGGGAGTAAGCCTTCAAAAGAGACCCCCCTTCCCTCCTTCCATCGCCACCTCATACCGCTGAAACCTGCTGCAAAACCACGATGACAATGACACATTGTCGTGCCTTAGAGGGGGAAACGAGGGAGGGAGGACGACAGAGACGGAGTAACCTCGAGTGCACGAGTGAGGGAAGTTTTTATTCTGACTGTTGTGGTGAAACAGGGCCACCACGGCTTCCCAGGGAGTCTTTCCTAAGCATTACACATCAATCCAGGGCCTAGACGGCAGACAGAATTACTCCTCTGTGTACCGATAATGATTTCACAATCCTCACATACCGGCGTCTGAATCTCCTGCGGATTTGCGGATAAAGCTGAGTTTTCTCTCGGATTCCAAAGTTTAACAAGGTGAAGTAGACGAGCTCCGATTTGACCACTCTGAGCTGGCGGTGAAAGTTAATGCACGCTCAAATGCCGCCGCTCGCTCTGACAGGCGACTTCAGAAACAGGAGAGTGATGTGACAAGGAGGGGATGGGTGAGGAGGGTTCAGACGCGCTCGCCTCTCTATCTCCGTCATCTGTCTGTGATCATTAATGGTTAAACATCTGAAGCGTTGCTATTATATCAGCATGGAAAGTTATTAAAACGCACACACACACACACACACACACACGTAGCCTGCCCCTCGTGTCTCTCTGTCTTTAAGGATCGCGCTCTGATAGTGGTGAGGAAATCAATGAAGGGCCTGAGAGCAGCCGGTCTGGCAGACTTGACACGCAACAGAGGAAGGTAAATTATTGGAACTTTAATTACTTTGATCCGTCATGCATTGTAGCATTGTGTCAGAGAAGTCAATGCCATGACAGACGCTGAACAAAGGCCAGCGCCGCATTTTCATAACATCTTCACTCCCTTTTCCTAATGCCTGATTAAAGCCGGGGTGTCGAGGACCAAAAGCCCCCAGCCCCTGTTTTTTTTCCCATCCTCTCCTCTGCCTCTATGCACTGATTTAGAAACTCATTTTGAAAGCTCTGTTTACCCAACTCATTACTGAAGTCAGGGATTGAATGCTGGTCTATTATGGGCCTCTGCACCACGGCTTTACAAACAAGCACAATGCACCGTGCTATCACCATTATCACATTGTATGACCGTAATGTATCGCGCTGTTTTCTACCCATAAATATAAGTCCATGTTTTCAGCTAAATTAAGAAGGATTTTCCTCCACAATGAAGCCTGTCCTTTTCTGAGTGGCCGCACAAGAAAACAATGACAAAAAACCCCCACAAAGTAAATGAGCAAGAGTGAGAAATTCCTTTTTTTTTTTTATCATCAAAGGGTGTACAAAATTACTCCTTTTTTCCCTATTTCATGAATATTCTGCCACTTAGCGTTGGGATGAATCTGCAGGATTGTTCTCGGAGCTGATAAATGGCCAGCATGTGTGGTAATTTAGAAGCGCACATTAATCTCCAATCGTGGCCTAAGAAGGGAATAAATAGGAAGCAGAAAAAAGGTAATTGATATCCAGCAAATGGGCAGACCCCCTAAAAAAAGTTATGCAGATATAACTAAGGCGATCATCTGCGTTATTAATTGCACAAACTGCAGTATGTGAGCCAAACAGGAAAGAAAAGTGCTTTGTTTTAATTCTTCATTCATGCGTTAAGTACGATTAAGCAAAACTGTTGTTTTGAGAAAGTGAAGGGAATAGCTCAGAGAAATTGTCAGCTGTCATCAAGAAAGGAATGCTGCTCTTGACTGGAGTCTTAATTCATTAGCGGATCAGGGATTTGCTAACTTCAGTCCTAATCATGCACGCAGTATTCCACTGATGGTTTATATTTCTGTCTCCGACTGATTCTATTTTATTGTATTCGGCAGTCTAGGATAATCCGGCACAATGTGACCAAATGGGCTTTGAGACACTTTCTCAGTTGTAGAGGACAGTGAGGACATTAGCTGTCGCCGGTTCTGGAATGATGCATACTGAAACAGACAGGACAGACACACATGCATGTTTCTATGGCAAAAAAAACAAAGCACATACACCTCTTTGCATGCATTATTTTCATCTGTATTATCCAAACCCAGGGGTTTGCTGGGTTGAAGCTACAATACCTTCTCTGCATTTCAAAACCTGGGGTACTGTCATGGATGAGAACTGATATACTTTGCACTTGTCTGTTTGTCACACAGTTAGAGTCAAGAAAGTGGCTAAAAAAACTGCATCTGGACATCCAGTGATGTAAACACCGACACTACAACAAGACGGTCTGACTGATGAGTTAATCCACAAACGGTTGCTCTTGAAAGCAAAGAAGCCACTTTTGCCTGTTGAGAAAGTTTTGAACCCAAACCACCGCTGTAATGTGAAGTGAACGTTCGCGCTCTGTGTAAAACTTAAAATGTTAAAACCCTCAGACAGAGGGAAAAAAAATCATACTTCTCCCTTAATTTGTATTGATGGCCTGGAAGAAACCAGCATGCTTTGCAGTTCTGTAAGGGGGAAGATGTTTAAGTGGAGATTAATTCAAATTTCTGCTTGCTCAGTACTTGTAAAACTAAAGCAATTTATATTCCTTCTCTTAACGATCCCCCCTTTCTCTGATTGCGGTAATGTAATCTAATTGTAATTATGATACTATCTGAATCATGCAGACCTTAACATGATTGGAGCTACTCATTGCATTAAAAACTAATTTTTGAATAATGATGAAAGGAGCACTGGAAAATGTGGAAGTATTACATTTTTTCTTTATCTCTGTTTTGTGGGGGGATCTTGTTCTCTCCCCCCTCCCTCCCCCCCAGCCTACAGTCATAGTTCTGGTATAAATGACAAGGAGGAGTGGATCCAAAGAGTGGTGGGAGGAGGTGTGTGAGGGGGAGGCTGGATGGGAAATGGACCACCCCAATTAAACGTATCAGGCTCATCAGTGGCTGCAGGATAGCAGCGGACCGCTGCGAACAAGTTCACTGTCGTCCCACGAGGTTTAGCTTATCATACGCATGTGCCTCCTACGCCATGCATCACCCGCCAACACCCTATTCACCTCACCCAAGAGGGGAAGAGGGAGGGAGAGCTTTTCCTGCTGGAATGATAAGACTGAAGTAAAACAGTTGTACAAGCCATGGAAGCAGCAGTGCTGCTGATATGGGCTCAGTGTCACAGTGACAGGATTGTTGGTTGAGACGGAGGTCTGAATTTCTGTTTAAATGCAAATAAATGTGAGAACTGTGTAGTTTTGTCAGGTGACAGAAAATTTTGAGTTACATCTCAGGTGGTGTTTATGGCTTCGCTTTTACTTCAAGCAGGCCAGTGTTTGTCAACTATGTTGTCTTAAATCAGCTTAAACTGCAAGATGCTCAAATACATGTATTTCAGGACAATGTTGCATTGCTTTAGTGTCATTAATAGGACAGGGATATCATATTCTTTAAGCAAAAAAAGCTTCAAATCTTATTTGTTAGTAGATAATCTTTTATTTGACTTGCATATTTATCTTTATTTGGATATATTAAATCAGAACTCCTATTTTATTTCTACTCTTGGATAGAGGAGTTTTTTTCACCTTGTGTGTGGTAAATCTCTGCAGAACTGCTGCTGACGGCAGCGCAGCAAACAGTTTTTGCAGCCCTTTAGCTCTAACGGGATAAGGAAGGTGCTCCACCTGCAAGCCACGTTAACTGTAAACTCCAGGGCGTTTATCAGAAAATAACTCTTGTGCAATCTCATTTGAAGGCAAAAACCCCACGAGTGTGGACCACGAGCCCATTCACAGCGGTTAAAAGCAGACATGAGGCCGAGGTGAGAGAGCAGGGAAGAGAGGGAGGGAAGGACAGATAAACCGACAGCTTTCACACTTTTGAAGGTAAAGCATTTAATGTATGAAATGAGGTAGTAATGTAGAAGTGTCTGGCCCTGTGGCAGGGGCTAATAGGCACCGCGACACTGTGAAAGTCTCTGCAGCAGAGAGGAGCTCCTCAAATCATGCAGAGGAAGATCGTTTACCTGCATCTTCCTGCTGCTCCAAACAGGTAGAGCAGTACATAATAACCAGGACAAGGGGGATGCATTCATTTTTACAGAATTCGGTAGCTGTGTTTTTCTTTCAGAGAACTTGCTCAACACTCATGTTGATCATGCAAATCTCTGTTCAAGGTAAAGAAGGTGCGTGGGCATCCAGAAATTGGAAAATAGCATTGAAATCTGAACTGCCTCAGCCTTGACTACTGGAGAACTACCCATAAAGTCACACAGGTCAATGCATCGGTCTCCCTCTCACACAGGCCAAATGCATTTCAGAGTAAAGTTTTCTGAACCCAAACAGCTCAGGTGCCCTGTAAGACACAAAGTTCAATGAAAAAATCGCCAATTTTTTGATGTTCTTCATCAGCAGAACAACAAGCAGATGAAAAGAATTTTATATGTTTTTTTTAAAGACAATTATTTTTATTTATCTATACAACTCTGGTACGGTTAGTAACAAGAATATCTCTCCCTCCTTTAATTTTTTATATGATGTAACTGTACTTGTTGGTCTTGTTTGAGTCTCTGTTGAGTCACTATGATTCATGCCCCCCTGTGCACTCCTCACTCATGGAATTATTACCAAAATGCAATATTTTTTTTACTGCTTTTGAATGGGAAATCCGTTTGTCTAAAAGACACTGTTTAAAAAGGAGGCAAAACAATGCTCAGAAACAAAATTAATGGTCCATAAAAGAAAATCTCAGATAGAAAGAAAGGCCAATGCATGAAAATAATGTGATGTGAATCTTGGAAACCTTTCCCACAAGCGACAAATGTCACCATGTATCACCTGAGTGGCACCTAACTGAAACAGCTGCAGCATGAACAAGTCACAAACCCCTCTGCCAACTATCTTTAACATGGCTGAAGGATATGTGATTCTGCCCCCGTTTACAGCCCCCCCCCCACCTCTGAAAATCCATCTGTGCGTGTGTTTTTTTTTCTTTCTGTTAACGCACAGCCACACTCAGTTTGTTCAGCCATGGCAAACACACACAGATCTGCGGCTATTTGCCTTCTCCTGATGCCCTGCTTCGCCTCCTCTGTGCCACCTGGGTGCTCAAGTGGCTCCGAGGCGAAGATGTACAGGACAAACTGTGTGTGTGTCTCAGATTGTTTGTCTGCTGAGGGCATGAGCCATATTTTCATGGAAAGACTTGAAGCAAACACACAGGGCGCCTTGTGTTTTAAAAGTATGTCAAAGTGTAAAAACCTCACATCTTGAAAGTCTGACCTTATCAGGAAGTGACCAAGTTTACTGAAGGAAATTAGAGAGTTTTTCAAGTCTTCATCAAAATGTCTGAGTCCACAAACTACCATTTAATTATGAAAATGCAAGTGAATTATTAACCCAAATTATTTTAAAAGGTTTGAGAAGCATCAAAGTTTTTGCGCAGGAAGATGCTTTTCAGTTTACAGCAAATAAGGTTTAATTAAAATGAAACTGAGCTTTTGATTTTGCAGTCACTGAGTCACTGAAAGTAATTTAGAAAGACATTTTTTTAATTCAGTTGTTTGTGCTGTGCACAGTTCAGTTTGATGTTGGTGCTCTTGGTATTTGCTATAGTTCTGTTTACATTTCAAATAATAAGTAATTAAATCATATTTTCAAAGAAACAAAAAAATATTAAAGAAAAGAGACAAGTAGGCAAAGAAAAACATGAAAAATTTGGTAAATTCTGCATTAAAAAAGAAAACCTAATCCACAAGAAGAGTTCCTGAGTTAAAAAATCAAATTTAATATTATGGAAATTAATATCTGAAGATATCAGTTGTTTCTCTCATTAAAATGTACTTCTTTAGAGAACATTTAAGCCATTTTCTTCACACCATGGAAGCTGGAATGTCATGTTTATTTCATATTCTTCAGGTAAAAACAACCTGATACTTTCACTGCTGCAGAGCAAATAAGACCAGTGATTACATGCATATGGTTGAGAACTCTAAATGTATTTGAGAAGAAGGCTTTAAAGTGACCTGTGTAAAGGTCTCATTAAATTCTGATTGGAGGTGTGTCATCACGCCCTTAACATAGAGACCTGAACATAATCTGCTGCCACCGTGAAGGAGCTCCCATTTTGTGAATGAACTGAATTCAGACGGCGGCGCCTGAGCCGTAGGTGTAATTTACTGATGATACCAATCTGACCTCATTGTATAAGTACCCGGGAATTAGTTTCCGAGGAGCTGTGCAGGGAGGTTTTTATTCAGCGTGGAAGGGTCACAGGAGAGCCGGAGCCTTGATGAGACAGGATGATCAGGTTCTGTCTCTCTTAAGTCTCAAGGGTTTCCTCTCTTCTCCGTATTAAAGACTCCCTGATTGGACTCTGGACACCCTGCAGATGTTAGCAGCTGGCAAAAAGGAAAGTCACGTGAGCCCTCATCATGCCCTGCCAGTTGCTTTTAAACTCCTAATAAACGTGGGCACACACATGCACACGATTACATATGTTCAGCTGGAGAGATGCAGGAGAATCTGCATATGCGCAGCCCAGTTATTTCATCGCTCACCAAAGGGTACGATGATTAAAAGAATCTAAACATCAGTTTGCATGAAGAAACAATATTTGCAAAAGGGGAATGACAGAGAAGCTTTGAGGAAACATGTTTGTACTTTTCTTTGGGCAGGAAGGCCTGTGATGAATTGAAAACAATTAAAAGTGAGTTTGGGGGCCCCATGAGTCAATTAATTTCACCCTGGCAGAGCAGTCAGGGGGCCGCGCAGGAGGAGAGGTGGGATTGAAGAAAAAAACCCCACCGGTCTCTTAGCAACAGCATCTCCCCCTTCCCACCCACTCCCACTGCCTCCCCCTCCGGTACATGTCAGAAACCTTTTGCCCCCTCCGGCTCCAGGAGGCGCAGGGAAAGTTTCCCTAGGTGTCTTTTACACCGCTGCTGCCTCGTGATTGGCCGAGGGCTTCCACTGGCTGTCAACCGCCTCCCTTAAGGGAACCTGGCAGATCTCAAGGAGAAGAAAAAACACAGAAGGGGGGAAAAAAAATCAATTTTAAGCTCACATGCCCCACTGGGTGCCAAAGCCACTTCGGGGATACTGAAGGATGCCCGAGTTGACAGGATTTGACTTCCAGAGGTAGAGAGGTGACAAACTCTATCACGGGTAGAGGGCAGCGCAGAGGCCTGGGAGGGCTAACCTGTTCTCGGGGATGGCTGACCTGCCGTCGTATTGAACCTATCTATCTCTCAACACCGCCATAGGTACCACGGGGGAATTTGAAAGCAAAGGGGAGGGTAGGGGAGGTGAAGAAAGTTGTTACTGAAAGAGAGACTGTAGCATGGTGAGAGAAGAGAAGAAAAAAAAAGGAAAAAAAGTGGCAGAATTCAGGGGTGTAAATGATGAATTACTTTTCATCAAGTGAAGGGAAACATACTCCGGAACAATCCAGAAAACGGAGCAGGGAGACTCTGACCTCGTGCTTCAGAGCAGCCAATATCTTCATTCAAGAAGACAACCATGAAATTACACAGAAAATGGGATTGTCATGAGCGGGCCCTTGAAAATCTTGGTGTACAGTCATTATGGCACGGGAAAGAGCCTTCATCCACACATCATACCCCGTAAGAGAAGGGAAGCAGGGTGTGTATCCGCAGGGACAGCTGCTAGAAATGAGAGGGTCGGGGTTAGTTTAATCAAAAGAACCAGTCTGTGTTTCTTACTTTGATTCTGCATGCAGAAGTGTCCAGTATTAAGCTAAACATGGAGACACATCCTGCTGCAAACTGCCCTGTATTTTATTTGCAGTCATCCACATGCGTCCTCGAAGGAGTGTTAACAAATGTTGGCGAGGCGGTGTAATTAAAGGGAGACGGTTGTTTCTCTCACATATGAGAAATCACACGCACACAAAAAAAAGGTTTCATGAGCAGATGCATGCACAGCGAACACGGTGCCTAATGAGCAATCAAATAATAATTAGGAAAACCAAGCAGAGGAAATATGAGCGAGGCTTTGAATACAAGATGTTCAGGTTAACCTCTGAATTAACTTTCGGGGAAATCAGTTACTTAAAGGTACAGTCGTGAAAATACTTGCATGTTGACTAATGTGACATAATTTTTAAACCTTTAAGCAGATTTTCTGGATGTTGCTGATAAATTCAGGGTAATATATAACAATAATGACAAAACAAATAATGACTTTAAAATATGCAGAGAAATGATTTAAACACTGTTAATTTACCCCTCGTGGATCTTTGTTTACATGACAAGGCATTCTTTTAAAAGACAGAGATGCACATCTTTTTTTTTTGCAGAAAAATAAGAGCGGAAGAGTATTTATTAAAGTTAAGCTCATCCATAATGTCACCATTAGGAGTCTTACTCCCACTGATTGTGGTACACCAAAGAAACAGACAGCGAGTGATGACTGTCACTAATTTTTTTCAAAGCCTGCGATAAGATCTTTTCTCTTGTGAACTGATTTCATCATAACAAAAATGGTATAAATGTGTATTCGGGGTGTTTTCTTACTGAATAAGATATAAATTTAAATAAGGATTTTACATAACCTTGATATATCTGTTAGGGCTAATACAAAATTATTGATATCGGCCCTGAAAACTGTGAGGCACAATCACTATGAATTGTAGAGATGCGCAGGGATTTTCCATAGGGACAGTGCGTGAGACATATGGCTGACAGTATCATATGGATATCACACTGAAGCCATACATTTACGACAAGAGATCCATTGTTTCCGGCGTGAATGTCTTTTTTCATAGCAGCAGGAGGAAAAGTTGAGGAGAATCCTATTTACGATAGAAAAGTGGAAACTGGGAAGAGTTGGGGGAGTGGGCGGGTGGGAGTGGGAGGCTATCTCCAAATTCTTCTCCCTGAATGCCGGCTGTACTCTCAAAGCACAGAATTAACGAGACGAAGAAAAAATAGGACTCTGTGGCGGAGAAGCGATGTGTCCGTGGAAAGTATTTTGAAGGATCTGTAATTTTCAAAGTGCTCTGCATTTAAATGTCCCTTTTATTCCTAAACAGCCTTAAGACACTTTTCAAACTGCTCGATTCACATAATTAGATGGGGCCAACAGATGACTCTCTCACTGTGCCACACAGCCATTAGAAAAGGGGTCATTCTCTTTGCAGAATGGCTACTGTTCTCACTTGTCATTAATTTGCCACTTCAAAGCAGCGAGAGCATGTGACACCACCGACAAATGAAATAAGTTACACTTATCTCAAACAGCCACCATTACGGCTGCAAACTTTTCAACTCCAATCACACTCTCGCTTTTTAACAGTCTTTTCAAAGCACGCTTATGTCCTCCAGTTTAAGATGGCATGTCAGGAAAAAAGGGAAAAAAAAGCTTGTATCATTCTCTCTGCCGAGTCTCCACTGGATGGGGTTTGTGAGTTCATTTTCTTGGTAGCAGAATTAGAAGAGAAGCACACCTTCCACTCATAATATAATTAAAACATTTCCTTCTTTAGTTAGGTCAGTCTCGGCTGGTTGAATACACTTAATCCTACCACTTTAAGTTGAGACAAAGAACATTCATACCGTACTTTGCTTCCCTTTACTTTATTGTCCCTTCAGGGGAAACTGGCCTTGCAGCAGCCATTAAAAATACAACAGAAGATGTGCTTCAAACAACTTATAAGATGAGATAAAGCTGCCCAAGAACACTGTTGCCTATTATTAAACGGTGATTAAAAATAATTTATAAGCTTGTTTTTCCGATTATGTAACAAAAAAAAATGGAGCACACATTTCCAGACGTGAGCACTTCCCCCTCTGAACAAACATGTATTTACATATTTTAAAGACAATTTATGTTATTAAGTATTTGGCCATACTTAAAGCTCAGGACTCCACATTTTCCTCAAGAATATATCACATACAATTTTTTTGTAATCAGATTTACATGGAAAGTGTATAGTATTTTTGGATATTGAAGGACATTGAAAGGAAATTTTAACCCCTCAGTTTAGGTTAACACACCAATAATTGCATATTTTCTACAGGAATTGGTTAGTTTCCCCTTCTCACTGTTATGTGAGGCCTCTGGGAGCTGCGTTTTGTGAATTGCAGTACAATGTCTTTCTGTCCTGAACAGCAGTTTATCAGCATCCCCTCCCCTTGTCTTTACACATAGCTCTTTGTCAGTGGACCGCTGCAGCAGCGAGGCCCAAGTTTCAATCACGCCAAGGTTTCCTCTTTCCTACCCGGAATGTTTGAAATGCTATCAAAGAGTTGGCGTCTTGATCAAAGAGGTAAACTTTAAAGGGTTCCACCTTTGCCGTTGCCTCTCCCCCCGCCTCTTCTTCCTTTAATCTGGCAGGGGTTTGGCAGTCAAAGGTAAATAAGTGTGAAATGGGACATGTGTTTTCCATCCTTTCCCTTTGTCACACATGTTCTCCTCTCTCCATGATTAACATTCCACCTACTCCAGGTCCCCTTTCTTGGCGATCCGCGGGCCTCGCGCAGGTCGGCCTGCCAAAACACTCCCTGGCCACCTGGAATTACAGAGCGATCAAAGCCTACACTTCCTGTCCATCTGAAATCCATTGAGCCTATCAGAAGCCCCCCCAAGTGTAGGATGACAAGATCCTGGCATATATATTTATTCTGGAAGACTTTGCTCGTTCTGATCGACTGTTTATTGGTCTTCATTAGACAGTGGTAATTATATGAATAATAAGCCAACAAAGATGAACCCTCCTTGAATTCAGTGCAGCAGCTCTGAGCGGTGCCAGCGGCAACGTCTCAAGATCATCATGAGACAGGAAATAAAATAGGAGTGAAAGGAAAAACATTTTTTTTTTTTTAAATTACCCAGTTCTTGAGTCACATGAAAATAAGAGAAAAAGTCTTATTCCCCTCCTTTTTCTATAACAAGCAGTGTTCCTTCACTGTGCTTTCAGGCGCAGGATGGAAGAACAGACTGCTTGAGATTTCCCTCGCCGTCGGCAGCCGCCAAGTGAGTACGGGCCTGCCTTGGGGCCTGAAACTGGCAGCAGCGTGCCAGTTGTTTTGTTTACCTTCCACCCAATGTCCAAGAGACGTGCTGTCAGAGGTCTTTAACAAAACCAATCTCCTCATGCTCCTGTGTTTATTTATTTACTTCATAGCTTGTTTTGGCGTGCCGGTCACATTTGGGACTGTCTAAATAACTCCAGACATCTAAAAAGGGTTTGACGGACATGGACTGCCTTTCATGATGAAAGGCTGTGATTTTTAAATGGCACTGATGATATTATTACTACACTTCAGCCCGCTCGGCTGACAGAGGAACAGCCGGACCCCTCTGCGAGTCCTTCCATTGGCATTTGCTGTCAGTTTTGACACGTTTAAGTTTTCAGTCAGTGTTTCAGGGTGTGCTGTACATCATCTCATTTAAGTGAGGTGACGCAGGGCAGAGAAGAAAAGTGACTATGCTCATTCCAAATGTTTCCCATATGTGGAAAAAAAAACCCCCTGATGTCTATTTTGTTTTGTAGCTCTTCTTGATAATTACTTCATTTCTTTATTATTATCATTTTTCATGCTGAAACACAGGAAACTATTTTTGTTGACTTTACATACTTTTTTTTTCCTCAATGCACCTTAATCTGTAATCATTTTCAGCTATCATCCATTTTCACAAGAGCAGGATGTTTGTTTTTAATGGTAAATCTCTCGTTTTGGAACAAACCAGCTCACATGTCCTTGAAAAGGATTCAGGAGCCGATCAGGTCATTATTTTAAATCACAGCCACGTTATGTTCCATTTGTTTGGAAGCGAGCTGCGATTCTCCCGTCCCCGAGAGCTTACCTCCATATTTTGAGTCCTTGTACCTTGGCAGGAGGGTCCAACCATATGGCAGAACTAAGTGTCGATTATCAACCAATCTCATATATCACACACATATCCGATAAAGCCGGATATTCATCACTCATGTAGCACTTAGTTTTTTTTTTCACTGTTAAGTAATGACAGATGAACAGCCTACCTACAGCTTCACTGATCCAGAAATATCAAATGTGTTTTAAGGCCGTGCCAATAGTCTGTCTTTTTGTCATTGAGTCACAAATGTTACACGCTGGTAGCAGAAGTATTGCCTCTGACACATTTCCCATAATTTCAGTCTGCTAATTTGATCTTTGCATTCAACAGAACTTTTTCAAAAGATTTCTGCAGTAAAAAACCTGACAACTGGAAAGATTAAGAAAAAAAAGACATTAGCATTATTTTCCTGCTCTTAAAGACATATGCCTGCGACTGTATGCTATGGAGAATTATTAGAATGAATTCTTTTTCATCGCACAAAAATACTATTTCAAATATTAATGATAAATTCAGCACAGCAATGACTTGCACAACTGCAGGTACGAGTAGGTTCTGCAAATGTTGGCCATTTCATGCTTCTAAATATAGTCTAAAATATGCAACAGCCTGAGCATGTAGATTAGAGCATATATTATCATATGTCATGTCACGATGATCAAAAAGCTTAATGAGTGACATAGATATGATGATTACCTATGTGCCTGTCTTTGTACGGCAGCAGAAAGGCTGCCATTGCGCTTCAGTTATTAATGCAGCACATAATTAGTCATAATTTTATACAACTAATTTACTCAGGACGCATTAAATAAACATAGATGTCTAATTAGAATATTGTGTTAAACTTGTTGGATGGAGTGCAGGCGTGTACACACTGACAAACACACACACACTCACAGACATGCTGTGTTCATTATCAGTTGAATACCTTAGCAACTGATACTGCCTTGAGCGTAATAGAGTGAGAGTGATTTGCATACACAAATACTCCTTTACTTTGTATGTGTGCATATTATATATTAACAGTACAAGTGCAGAGTAGGCTCTGATTCCTGGATCAGCAAGGTAGTAGGCAATATTCTAGAGGTCAAGGGTTAAAGCCATGATACTGTGAAAACATCTTTGGTTAGTTTTGTTATTTTTTTTTAAGCTGTTTGAGCTTTGCCGTTTGCATTTCTAACTTCTCTTTTTGTCCCAGTTTGTTGCTCATGTCATGGAGAGTGTGTCGGTTTTTAAAACCATTATTTTATCCACTTAATTACTTATAATCACACCTCCACCAATAAATTAGCAGACTGATATTCTCTGCCATTAACACTAAACTCACATATATATTTAGTGGATGTTGGGCGCTTCTTGGATATATAAGACAGATGTTTTCTCTTTTATTGAACCAAGAACCCCTTACAATATGCCTTCCTTACAATTATTTGGTGTAGCCTTTTTTTTTTTTTTAACACATTTAATTAGAAGTGGTTATAGGAAGATAAAATATGCATATAATTCAGCACATCTAGCTACTCCATCTTTTTTATGGAGCAGATTTATAAAAACATGTCTATTTTTATTTTCTACAATCAAAAACCTGTGGAGAGAAGCTTAAATTATGTCCATGTTGTGCACCTGATTCCACAGGGTTTGTATGATATAGCAGTGCAAGCCGCTCAGCTAAGAAAAATGCACACTCACTGACACATCCATACATACAGAGGCGCCCGTCCACCTTGAGTGAGTCTGGTGTTTTGCAGCCTGCAGCATCCATCAGCAGGCAGCAGCCGGCAGGCCGTGGTGCAGACGAGCAGTAGGACAGTGCATTAATGAAATGTTAATGGCTGAATTAAGACTGAAATAACCAATCTAGCCTGGACTCCTGTGCGAGTCCATTAGCATCAGCGCGCCATGCTGGGGCAAATGACAATGCTACCCGCTCCCAACACCCCCACTGCCACCGCAACCTCCATCCAGGGCAGGGGCCATGGGGCTGGGGGCCCATGCAGGTAGATGGGGTTGGAGTGAAGGGGGGGGTACAGAGACAGAGCTCCATTTGCCTGACCTCTGCTTGTTGGCTGCTGGGAGAGCGTCAACAAATGATTTACAAATGAAACAGGGTGGGCGACGCACAATTGGGTGTCTCTCTCTGTGATTTATGAATGACATCAAGGACAATCTGAGTCGTTTCCTGTGTTGTTTTGCTGGTGGGATGCGTTTCAATTGCATGTTGGGTCTCATCTAGTTGAGTTAAATCCAGATTTCACCAATCATTTACAATACAGTGTGGTCATCACAAATGTTTTTAGAAAAGCTTTTGTTCAACTGACAGTCTCCAAAAGAAATAAACAATTAAAGCATGCATTCCCATCAAATTTGAATCTAAATGTTTTACTGACAATTGATCAGTATAGCAGGCTGCAGGTAGAGGTTGTAAAAATGTAATTAGTCCATTTATAATCTGGAACTTGTGGATATTTTATTTTGGTTGCTGAGACTTTTCAGCAATCATATGCCATTCATTCATTCCTGAGTGACTTCTTCCTGAGTTTAACATTTAAACATTTCCTCATCCTATTAAATTGGTCCTAAATTTTCAAGTTGGCCTTCAGAGCTTGTACTATCTGTCTTTAGTGACGACGACCTTTGGACTCTGTCTCTTTAAGAATTAACCAAGAGGTTAGTGCTGTCTCCCATCCATCTAAATGAATGTAGCTCAAGATCACTCGGGTCTGATCTTGATTTGGATTTTATTTAATTACAAGTATATGAATGCATGTCTTGCTTTGCAGTAATGCTGTTATTCTACATCATGGAAAGTGTAATTGAGACCACACAGGGCATTACAGGGCAGCATTATGGCTGAAGAGCTGAGTGATGTGTCTGCGCTTGACGCACTGCTCCCTGTTTCTTAATTAGAAACTCAGATCATGATGTCGGTCCAAGAATCACACGAGCGTGTTCCGTTTACATCTCGTGAAGAGGGGCAAGGGGGTGTCACGAAGGGCCCTGGAGCTCCAACACAAGTCGATAAATCTGCTTACAAACATCCACAGATACTTAATGAAAAAAAAAAAGTCAGAGGAAGATACATTAGAGCTCTTAACCTGGTAATGTCCTCTAATTGGGGGAAGCTGTAATTGGTTTAAGCATTAATCAGATTTGAGCCGGTTGTGGTTAAGTGTTGTGCGAATGCGAGGTTTCCTGTCGAAGTATGAAAAGAGTTTTTGTTGGAAATAAATGTGTTTGTGCTGTTGGGGGCCTCTGGAGCACATTATGTGATCATGATGACCCATAGATTCAAAGACCAAATATGCACTTAGTGATTGTAATGCCTGCACGCTTTGTGGGGAATTTGTCTCTCTAAACATGGTCAGGGAGGGGGATGTGTTCTTGTGAGGAGTTGTTCGACCTTATATATTATACTGACATATATTGACATTGCATTTAGTTATTTGAATAATGTGTAAAGACAGTAGCAGATTGGAATATCTGTTACAATTATCTCTTTAAAGAAAATAAGCAGCAGTAACAAATATTCCCCATTTCTTGTTGTGCTGCATCACAAGCACCCTAGATTAGTGTGTTTTACTCACAGGTGTACACTCAGATGGTAGAGTACACCCACAGATTGAAAGGTTGAGGTTTGACAGTTTGATCCCTACAGATCAGTATTGTATAAATTTAATACACAAGTATTTTTGGTCAGAATATTCAACCTAAAACTGCTCATAATTGCTGCCCCATTGGTGTTTCAGTGAGTATAAATGTCTAACCTTCTGACCTGGTCAGAAGTTATTCATCTATGCTGGAGCATTTAGTCATCTAAGGGGCCTAAAAATGACCAAAAGCATACAAATGCAACTTGCTAACTTAAAGGAGTTGAGGATGAGTGAAACTTGCTTTCTAGCAACATTTTGGCCATAGCTAACTCTGCCCTCGAACCATCTCTTTGACTCCTCTGACTGAGGTTTAAGTCGGCCAATGAGATGACTTCAGCCTGCAGAGCAGCTTTGCCTCTGAGGAATGTCTGCATAATTAACACTGTGATGTACAGAGTCTTGTCTTGGCTGTATGGTGACATACAGAACAGTCTCTCTTGTGGACATCAGGCTTGTGAAAGACATGCTTCAGGCTACAACCTTGTCCTCCACTATCTGAAAAGGTTCTTTGAGATTTTGTTAATGCTAATGTTAATGCGGCGGAGGGAACAAAGGTTGTTCTTTTTTTGTTTCCTTTCTCATAATTCAGAATGCATGTAGATTTGAAGACAGCTTTCACTATTGTTGAAATTCACTGCAGTGACTGCCGCGGTGCACAATGGTATAATAGATGTAACATCAGCATGGCTTTCTGAAAACAAGACCTGGGGAGGGGTGGGGAGTTAGAGGGGGAAAAAATTATATAGATGGAGAAAAAGGTTGTCACCTTCACCTTGCGTACTTGTCATTCGCCCAGCGTCAGGTCATTAAATTCACATTAGGTCTCTCTGAGGGACCTTCGGATGCTGTTAGTGCACCTAAAGCTGTGTGGCAGTAAAAAGAATCACAACTTCCTCCTTTCCACGATGGGGGAAAACACACACATAAAAGCAGCTATGCGGCACTTTGCATTCTGACACTGGATCATTATGGTTTCTCATGTCTGTTTTTTTCCTTTTTCTGGGGTCGATAATGGAGACCCGGGGCACAAGAGAGACGTTGGCAGTGTCCATTTGTCCATCCCCTGGAGGACGGAGCTGGATCTGAGTCAAAGTTTTAGATCGCTGCCACTGAGATGGCATTAACTCCCCGTCTCCTGGGTCAGCTGCGTGAATCATTTATTAACAGAAACCTGCGATGGCCGTTTCAAATGTCAGATCATGTTAGGCCCATGTCCCTGGATTATTCAAGGCAAAAAAAAAGAAAAGGTAGCCAGGGTGGCATGCTGTCATGTAGAGTGCTTACCTCATGCCACAAAGAGCAAAAGATAATCTGTCACATCTGTGCAGCTCTTTCAATGTGCATGCGCAAGGAAAGATCCATACCAATACAAAGTATCATACAGCACAGCTAATACGTTGTGAAGACAAAGGAAGCATTGTAGAAAATCAGGGACCATTTTCGGTCAAACAACAAATAGTATTGACTGCTTTCTTGGAAATAGTTATTTGGAAAACAAGGTTTTGTAGAATAAGGAAATCAGATCATTTTTCTGAAATAAAACAAATGATATTATTGAACTGACGTAACAGAAAGCCGTTATTACAAACAAGGAGCATGGAGCTCAAAAAAATTTAAATATTTCTACTCGTGTTAAGCTGAAATAAGGTTTTGATGGATTGTTGTTGGTTGTCATTTTTCAGTTTACATACACTACTATATGTAGCTACATGTTAACAACAGGGTAAACTTTTAGCTTAGCCTTCAAAATAGCCATACTAGCCTGCAACAGTTTAGATGAGCACTATATTTCCAAATGACATCATGAAGAATCAATTAAAAGTTGATAACATTTGTGTTTTTAAAATATATCACGAGCATTGTTGCATTTCTCTGATAAATTTCCTTTGGCTCTACAGGCTAACCAATGAGAGCCGGAAACCAGCTCTGCCCCCAAGATGTTTGTTAAAGCAAGACCTACTGATCATAAATAAAGAGGCTTTCACTGCTGGTTTCAAAGAGAAGCTCAATGAAAGGATTGTGTATTTTCACAAGCTTCAGAACTGGAAGACAATTACACAATTATTCCAGGGAAGTGGCTGGGTGGCGCGATGACCTTCCATGTGTTTATCTGGCCACGTCTGACATTGGCCACCCCATTTGCCTGCATATTATTGTTTATGAACAGGAGTTTGGGGGGGTTTATAGGTTGGTGTTGGATGGACAGCTGCTGTGTTTGGCTGTTGACCAGGGGCCTAATAACTACGGCATGAGAGGGACATTACCTGTGAGCAGCTGCCATCCAGTTGCATGATACTGTGCCCAACAATAACAATTCAAATGTGAATGGAGTCACTAATAATGATTTGAGCCGTGCAGCATCCTCGGACTAAAGTCGTTTGGCACTGAGTTTGTAACCTCCGGTCACTTCTGTATCTATAGCTGCAAAAACACATAGATTTTCTTTATTATTCTGTCTGTTATCATAGTTTGGTGCAGAAGTGAACTGAAAGAAAGGCTGTGAATTCTAAATCTAAACTTTGTACTGCAGAGTTTTGACTTCTGGGAGATAATACTCAGTGATATTACTTTTCTTTTCAAACCGTGCCTCTGCTAGTGTCAAACTCTCAGTGTATTGGTTTATCCCTTTTGCTTCTCATTTCTCATCTTTACACATGACTTGATCGCAGCAGCTCG
>JAOWBC010000959.1:1397728-1413368 GCA_028566105.1 Hypoplectrus providencianus | reverse complement strand
ACCTACGTTATCAGAGACATTTTTGCAGCATGGATCACATTCTAACGGTTCTCCAAAAGAAAAGCCCTCTGTGTTTTCTACACGGTGTTATTGGGTGGACAAATGGATATCTTCTTTATATTTGGGGAGATGTATCCCCTGTGTTCCTCTCAGGACCTGCTGCAAACTATGCTTATTATTTCATGTAACATGTCTGTAAGTAAAGTATTTGCAATTTATTTTAAGAGATAAAGTGAGAGGAGGTGCAGCAACATTGGGCACTTGCTGACAAAAAGACTGTGTCATACTTTGGCAGAGTGGTGATATATTTTTAGTATATAGTTTAATCCATAAGTAAACACAAAGATGCAACTTTCCTGGAAGTCACACTTAGATCAAACTGATATTAGCACAATGGAACTGTGTGTGAAAAGCATGAAAACATACACCTACAGTTCCTACACACATTTACATACTGTTAATAATTTCCCATCTCTTTAAGCCAGGTGTCAAGGGCTCCCTGAGGTCGCATCTCATCAGGAATCAACAACCTGTTATATACAGCAACTACCTTCCCTTTCTTTCTCCTCTTCAACCGCAACCATCTGGCACCAGGCCACGAAAATAGACTCAAAAGCGTTGGTAACAATTAGTAGTCACTGTACCCGGGGACCACACAACAACCCACCTGATTTTCATACCCTGCATTTTGTTGCCCCCCCTCTTCCCCGCCCTCATCAGGACGCTATCAATAGCCAGACACCTGTTTCCTGCCAACGCAAGCTAGGCCCTCTATGGCTGCACCTGTATGTGCTTACACAAGAGCCTCGAGAGGAGTATTTATGTGGATGGGACTGCAGGGCTGATATCAGGCTCTGCTAATGCAATCACAGGAAGGACAGGGAACACTTGACGAGTGTGAAGCAAGCCAACGGTGGGGTGAATTCACTCGAATCAAATCAGGATGTGGATTTTCAAAAGAAGCTCAAACGGGAAATCTTTTGACCCTAAAATGACTATTCAGATGATTAAAATGATTGCACGTAGGATAATGGTAGAGGAAAAGTACTTTTAAAGGGACAACCAACGTAAGTATTTGTCCAGATGATGAGATTTGAAACTCCTGCTCCTCTACTTGGGTTTTAAACCAACCAATTTTGAGGACACGATACAAACAACTCAACAAAATGAATTTTCTGTTGTTAAAAAACCAAGGCTACTGTTCAGCTTTGTGCGCAAACTAAGCAAATGTGACAGCAGATTTATCTAAGTGATACACTATACTACCTATTCCGCATATTTTTCCACTCGTACTGCATTTATTATACCACCTTTTGCTTGTCCGTCAGCCCAGAAATACAAACCCCTCATCTCTTGTTCTCATCTGGATCAAATGTCTATGCTAATAGGTCTCATATGCTGTGCAGATTGTAAAGCCCCATGGGTCAAACTTGTAAACTTGTGATTTTCCGCCACTTGACTTGACTCAACAGTTAACTTCTCATTGTAAACCGTCTTTTATCAACTCCTGAAGACTAAGGCTGGTGTCAGTACTTGATGTTTTTATTTATATTAGCCAGTAGTAAGTCGAATCCAAGCCTCTCCAGTCAAACTACTTTGAAGACTAGATTGCAAACCAAGCAAATATGACAGCAGTTGGTCTCAATGATATGCTATACTACGACTACCCATATATTTCTCCATTATGCCGCACCTCCTGCTTGTGTGTTTGCCCTGAAATACACACCCTCTTCTGTTGCTCTTCTTAAGATCTCTCTTTTGTTTTTCTCATCTGAATCTGATTTCTATGCTAATGGTTCTCACTGTAGACAATTTTTTTGCTTTCAACAAATCTGAGAGTCCTTGAGACGAAGACCGTTTATCAGTACTTGATGGAAGATATCAACCAATATAACCTAGTACAAGTAATATCCAAACTTCTCCAGTCAAACATTGCATGAATATGAATCGTTCTTGAATTGAATGTGATGGGTCCACTCCTGCTGCAACAACCCATAAGTCTCTGGTGTAGTGAAGTTAAGCATGGTGTATTTCGTGGAGTTTGCAGATTAGATGATACCATCATTTTTTGAACATTTTCAAAATGTATTTCTGTAAAAATTGGAGTATTGGTGGCGGCAACTGGATGCTGAATAAAGCAGAAAAAAAGGCATCAAATGAAGTACTTTGTTGATATCAGTATGGCCTCCAGCATACTTTCATTGGTACTTGGTGTAGGAATATTTTCAGCCATTACTCAGCTCTAATTAAGACAGTGTTTACAACATGTGATGACTGTCTGGCTCAACTAGAAATCCAGTCAGTTATTCAGCAGGGAAAGCAGTCAGTCAGTCTCCCACACAGCCAGCCATCCATTACCTCCAAACCAAACAGTGGGCCAGACATCCAGGAACAAACTGCAGAGTCAAGCATGGAAGGGCAGGTGATTAATGCCAACACAGTGTTTCCCTGTTCGTGGCCAAAGTGTTATTGATTTGATTTTGGAGGGGCGAGAAAAGGTTAGCGTTTGCAGGCCATGGTTTGAGGTCGCCGGCGTGTGATGGGAGGAGTAATGACCCCTCCCTCCTCAGTGGGAGCTATTGAAGCGGTCAACCAGGAAATGGAGACAATCCCCAGCCAGGCGCCAAGCGACGTTCTGTCCTTTACACTGCCGATATGTGTGAAGTGAACATTCACCGGCTATTGAGTGCCACATTCTTCTACACCTCGCAGCCATTATAAGTTTTAGATGGCCAAAATGGCAAGATGAAGTCTTCTACAGTGTGAGGTGGGAAATGTACGCAATAGGTTTTTAAGAGTATGTGTTTGTATATGTTCCTTTATCCGGAACAGTAGCTGTCTTCGAGCTTACGAACAATAACTGTGAAGAATACTTTGAACATATAGTTGTAAAAAATAGCTGGAACTCAAGTGGATGTTGGAGTTGCTGACAGTGGCAAACTATGTCGTTTGGATCTCTTTCAGAGCAATTTGATGTACGATAGAAACCCTGGCAGTCAATGAAAATACATAATTCACAGCATGTGACATTCAAATCCTAATAAATAAGTTAATAAAGCATACTTATGGATATCAGAAGCATCTCTCTTCTTGTTTCTGTTGTGTTGAAAGATGCACGGCAACACAGCTCCTACTTTTCAACTCTTTTTAAAAAATTCTCCTTATTCCTCTTTGTATTAAAAAGAATAATGGTAGGGAAAAGCTAAATCAAGTGCTTTGTATCAGCAGTTTCTAACTGCCCCTTTTATGTCAGTTAATTTATGGTGTTTAGAAAACACAATAATGAAGAAAATGAGGGACATGTGGGCCTCCGACACAGCTGGCGCCACTGTTTACACAGCGTTATCGCTCATCAGTGTGGGTCGTTATAGTTAGAGTTATCATTCTTGGTGAAGACAGCCCTTTAGTGAAGTATTATTATTCTTTGGATATAAACTTGGGTTGTGTTCAAAGTTTGTAATCCCAGGACTGTTGTCACTACTTGAATTGTTGAAGTAATTTGGTCATTTAATATTTTGGATTCTGTCTGTAGCCCACAGTTTGGGCATTAAGAGCGATATGTTTAAGTTTTTAACTGGCCAACATCAGTCCAATTAACAGTGATTGCCTGTGTTGGCACACGTGTGTGGGTGTGTGTGTGTGTGTGTGTGGCCCCCACACAGGCAGTGGGCAGCTTATTCATCGGAGAAAGCCATTAAATCAGCAAACTATGTGACAAAGAGAGAAAAAACTTGGAGGTACCAGTCCATTTTGAAAGTACAGTGCCAGGAGGTTAAGAAGTGTGTGTTTTGCTTTATTCACTTTTCCTCCTTAAGTGTGTGGAAGCTGTGATCTTGCCATGCAGAAACCATGGAAATTAAATAGATGCATAACTGCAAGCAGGAGAAAAAAACATAAATAAATGAGATTCACCCAAAGCAGGGTAAGACATGTTCCCTTGTACATCAGGTACATGACAGGATCACACTCCCAGAGTTGAGTTAATTTTCGTACCCCCCGCCCTCCATCCTTACCCACACTCCATTCTCTGTCAGTTTCAGGGAGAAAAAGGTGCCGTAACCATATGACAGTAATTAACAACTGACAGAAATATCCCCTCCCTTAACATGAGGTGGGAAATCACAAAAGCTGCAGTTATTTTCTCATTAATTTACTAACCCTGCTCTCTTTTACGCTCAGAGACAGGAAGGCAAGACCTGAGGTACAAACTTAATATGGCACAATGCTGTTTGTTTGCTTCTGCTAATGCACATTGTAATCCTTCAGTTTGATTTCACATCAATTCCCACAAGTGTTTTAAATATCAAAATACAGAAGTTTAGATACTGTCCTCTATTATAACCCTGTGGCAGTTGAGTTCAGTTTGTTTTCTCTAAAAAGCCAGGGTGAAATTCCTCATTTCATCCATTCTGCAATGAGTATTTTCCTCCAAGATTCAAAACATATTCCTTCATTTGCTAAGTTGTGTGTTTCTTAGGACTTTGCATGCACCAGAATTGCATTATTAGGCATTAATTGCTATGTTTTCACCTTTTTGCGGCCTTTGTTAATGCCCATCTTCATAAAAAGGAGACTATTGAAGCCAGTTTCTGTGATGTGAATCAGTCTGATGAAGAGCATTTTAATTGAAGCACAATTCAGTCGTTTGCAGTGACAATAAATAGTTCTTTGAGCGCTCTGAGGCAGATCTTATTGCTTAGACTTTTTTTTTAATTTCAGTTTTACAATGATAAAATGAGTTTCGGATAGTCTCGCCACCATAACACCCTGCATATAGGTGACTTAAGCTGAGAGCACTTAATTTGTTTCAGTGATCTCTACATTGTCAACATCTGTTAATGTCCAAAAGCTTTCTGCAAGTACATCCATATCTTGCGTGTGAGGTTAGTAATTTGTAGACTCTCAGGGACAGACAGATGGTTTGATATTCACAGATAGCAGACTTTCTCTTTCTACCCTCTGTCTATTTGGCTACCTCTCCTCCTCTCAACTTTCCCTCTGCCTCAATCAATAATAGGATTTGACTGATATAGATTTTTGAAGTCCACTTCTTTCAGTTGGCATCGCTCCCTTTTCACACCTTAAAGCCGTATTTGGCACCTGTGTTTGAGAGGAAATCACATACTTGCCATCATACTAAACTCTGATTCGTCTGATACCTGTGTTAGTTAAAAGGTCAACATCAACCTAATAATATCAGTCTCAAACACCGATCTAGCCCTTTCTCTCTTTTTTTGTTCTCTCTGTCTTTCTCTTTGCCATTCTGGCGATGTCTCTGTCACTGTCAGAGAGCCAGACAAAGCCTCATCACAGCCATAACTACACACAGAGAGAGAAACACCTCCTGGACGCCTCAGGGAAGCCAGAGTTTGTCATTCACATGTTTGTTCTTTAACAAGAGGGTAAAAGGAAGACAAACGCCTCTCTGGCAGATGAATGTCAGCCTTAAGTGAAGCTACAAACCCCTTTATTTGCCCTAAAGTACACCGCCGCCCCATCTCCCCCACTCTGTGCTTCCGGGCTGTGTTGCATCAGACCGAGGGGATAGGTGCCATTACGCCTGCATATTTAAAGCCACCTAAATGTGTGGAGCAGGTGGCGCACAATGCACTCTTGTTGTTATTTGGTTCGCGCAGTCAAGATGGCAGATTTCATAATGCTTTCAAATGGCACATAACAGGGAGAAGCCTCGCAGGACTGCCAAGAACAATTTCGCCAGGAGCCAAAGTGGAGCAGCAGGCTGCAGCCCGTACCTTTTCAACAAAGAGAAAGAGGAAGGAGGATGTCTCCAAATGCACAGTGTGGGATAGTAAATCACCTTCTCACTATCAAGTTTTTTTTTATGTGTTGAATTCTAATAAACAGGACAACTGTAAAGTTATCCACTGTAGCCTTTGCAGCGTTGCCAAAGAGTAGTGAGTAATGAATTAATACATAACAGGTAAAGTCTGCATAAAGAGGTCTTGCTGTGTTTGTAAAACAATTGAAAAAGTTCTCCTGAATCAGAAATAATAACACTTTAGTGTATTCAGGTACATCAGGGCTTAAAGTTCTGACGCAATGCGCCTGATTTCAAATTTGAAATTTAGATAATTCTTAATTTAATACTTTGTACACACTTCCACCTGGACAAATTTTCAGGCTCACAAATGTTTTCTTACGTTAATCCCTGGGTACGTGCTTTTGCAGTTTGGTGCAATCCCTGTCAATAAAAAGGATGTTTGTTTTTTGCAAGGAGAAATTGTAAACCAGTAGTGATGAATACAAAAATAAACAGGTGAATTTGTTGGAGAGTGGCAGGATGGGTCTGTTTTTGCACACCAGTAGAGCATGACATCACTATTAGTAAATGAATTAGGAATTTAATGGAATTTTTACTGGAAAATTTGAGAAAAAAAATAAACAAAACCAACAAACAAAAAAGTTAATATTATCAAACTGCTAATATCAATCTTTAATCTCCAATATTAGAGCAATTAATTACCAGTTGTATCTACCTCAGAATAAGTAAATCATAAGAAAAACATAAATATATATATATATTTGAAATTGACAGTCTCTTCTCGGCCGGTCTCTTGGCGAAGCTTTGCCGCTCCGTGGAGGAACTCGGCAGGGACTCGTGTCTCATCCACCCGTTCAAATAAGCCCACAGATGTCGAGAGGACTCCCCCACCAACACCACGGCGAACACACACACGCACACACACATTCGACCCACCTCCAATACTGTTTGTAATGAAATCTAACACTTGGAAGAGGAGAAGTGGACCGACCACCTGTGCATCCAATTGTTCGGCACTCGCAGACACACAGGAGAGAAAAGAGAGAAGCGAAAGAGGGGGAGAATGGGTAGAGGAATCAAAGCTGCACAAGAACACACACACACACACACACACACACCGAAACACACATGCAGGCACAGAGAAGAAAGGAAAACAAACCATTTAGGACATTTTAAGAAAGAAGAAATGGGTCGACAGAATGTTTTAAACTTTTAAGTGTGTCTGTGTGATGTGCACACACACGCACGTATACTATTCACAGCTCCTTAGACATGAAGTTGTAACACTTTATTCCTGCCGTTTAACTTTATGAGCTGTATAAACACAGTTATTGATCTACAACACACTATAATGTATGTTAAATCGCTCATATTCAGAGATTTATTTGAAAGTTGATTTGCTTTTACCTCAGCAAGGTAATTGTTACGGTCTGGAGAAGCGTAGACGTTTTCAAGGATGGTTGACAAGATATAAAAACAGATGTTTTTGGAACATAAAACAAGTTGAGGAGAAGTATGACTCAAACTGCCCATCAAAGTCTTCAGAATGACTTCCTGGTTCAGTTTTGGGATTTCACTGTGATTGTGTGCACACAGTTTTATTCAGAGTTTATGATCAACATTTCAGCCCAACAGCTTCGTTTTTATATTTAACATCCACAAAAGGGGTTTTGATAAGATGAAACAAACTGTCTGTTTAGTCTTTTCAGATTGTCTGAGTGCCTGTTGCCGCGTTGGGCTTCATTGTAGAGACGTCACCATATTTCTCGTTAACACGCTGAGGGCAATTTTAATCAAAGCTGTTACGATGAAGCTAGGAGAGAAGAAGGACACTGTAGAGTCTGATAAGATGCATTCATGATGCAAGCACACAGTAAACACACACAAGGTACAAACACACTTATGCACAAGAATGGAACAATGGTTTCTTTGGAAAAAATCAGAGAGAATGGGTATAGAAAGATGCCAGTAAGCTCACATGCACATGCAATCACACACCCACACAAATGCACATACAAACACACTTTCCCTCTGTTTCTCTCACACACACACAAACAAGAAAGGAACAGCAACTACTTAGAAATGAGCCCTGACATTGCTTGTCACAGTCAGAGGCCTTGATCAGGATTTGCTCACAGGACCTCCTACTCAGCACACACACAAACACACACAAGATCTGGGAGCGAGGGGGGGTAAAAAAGCTGAGGGCCATGTTGGAGGAAAAAGGGGAACCCGGCAACATCTGCAGTCTCCGTTGTTGATAGCGTTGCTGCCAGCTTGGAGTCAGATCACACACGATGCTGTGTGTGATCTGACTGCAGTCTGGGCTCTACCTCTTGGCCAACCTCCCCCCTCCTCAGATCCATACTTCCAAACCTCCTAGCTACCACCTGTTAGTTAATTTGCAGCGATGAAAAGGACACCGTGATACTCTGAAGTCAAACTCCTTCCCTCCATCTCCTCTTTTGTCTTTGTCTGCATCTCTCTGCATCCTTCGTTCTTGGTGTCGATCCCGCTCTCGGAGGTTCGATACACCCACGACAGAGTTTTCCCGGACTTGGAAAGGTTCAGGGCGATGTTTTTTCCCATCTTCCCCCTGAGTTGAAGCTTTGATGTGAGAAGACTGGAGTCACAAATCCTTGTCCATTTACCATCAGAGATCATCCCCTAACTCGGGGCTTGGCACAACCCCACATGGCTAACGATTTGAGATACTTTAATTAGGCCAAAATGTGTCTAAAGATGCAGTTGCGCCCCCAGACTTCCAGTTCTTCCATTGCTAAAGAGATAAATAGACTAAATTTCTATGTAGCAGAGATTTTAGAGAGGTATTTTCTATCTTTTCATGTCTTTCAGCGGTTGGTAATTCCCTGCTGGTAGGCCACATGTGGGTGTGGCTCGCATTTTTGGAGCAATCCTATTGGAGGTGATGCATCATCAGGGCTCAGCTGATGATTTGGTGAAAATCAGAATACTCTGTTTTATTTCAAGATCTATACATAAATGCAGCAAAACATGATGAAGTAAAAATATACTGAAGATGCCCCATTTTACTTCAACATTTTGTTTCAGTGGCATCGGAATATATATATTTTTTTAAATGTTTGCTTGACGGACATTATTCAAGAACGTGAAATTTCTCTAAAAATTACTTTTAAAATTGTTTATAGACTAATATTCAGCTATCAAAGTCAGTTTGGCCTATATAGACAGCAAAATTCTAAAGTTATGATACTCTTTACATTTGTTCTGGCAAATAGTCAAATATGGGCTTAGTCATCAAATAAACTTTTTGCACTGCAGTTGTGAGGGCTAAATGGAAGGATCAGAGCCAAATTCTAAACATAAACTTGGTTGAATATGGTTAAATGTGATCGCAGAAACAGCAGAGTCCCAACCTAAAGTCCCCTTCTCCTCGCAACAAAGACAAAGTTCACAACATTGTTTCTACACTTAAAGTTACAGTCTCACATCCATGTGGATTTCCAGCAATAGATAGCACGCTTTTTTGTGTCAACATTGATTTTTCTCTCCCCCCCTGCACCCCACTCTCCTTTTAATAGAGGAGTGGATGCTTCAAAGCCCCCCGTTTGCCCAAAGCAAGCTTGAAATTCTTGCCTCTCAAAGCGCCATTCGTTCTTTGTTGTTACGATCCCCTGTCTCATCTGGTAGAGCGAAGGAGAGACGAGAACTTCTGAAGGTACCAAAGGTAGCACATGAAATCCCCCCCATGTAGGTGTGTGAAGTTCTGATAGTTGTGTCCAACTTGGAATCGATACCATTCCCCCCTTAAGCCTGAAAAGTATGTGTTTGTGCAGCAAAGACAAGGTATTTCCAGACCTTAAATCAAAGGCCTCTTCTTCACAGATTCTGCGCCAGACAACTTTCTCCAAGCCAGGCCAAACAACAGCTCAACAACTTCTGAAAAGTGTTCACAGAAGTCTTTAGTTGTTGTTACATCCATTCTTCTGCTGTGCGCTCAATTACAAGTTGTTGTTTCTTTCTCTGTGTCTGGCTGTCGCCCTCTCTGTCTATCTCTCGCTGTCTCACTCTCCTCTCAGACTACTGTGAGGTGTTAAAAAGGAACCAACGGGGGATCTGTGCTCCATTATGCAGGTCTGTTCCTGTGCTGTCTGTTGCCGCCTCTTCGCACCTCATATTGCATTTTTGCCCGTTGAGACACACACACACAATCTTTGACATGCACACACAACCACACGTATGCAGAGGGAATTGAACTTTGGCTGCCTCTGTGTATCTTGTGCCAGGTGTAAGGCTAAGAGGTGCCTAACCTCTTCTCCGCCCCCTTAGGCCATACAGGCATGTTCGAAAAGAAAAGAAAAGTGGTTGTGTGATCCAGGCATCCGTTACAGGCTGTGTGGGCGATGCTGCTGCTTGTTTTTTGTTCGTCTCTGGCCCACTTTCGCAGGAATGGATGGAGTCTAACTGCTAGAGTAAAGGTGCTACATGTAGCCTGGCATTTGTAATGATCAGTATATCATTGTCAGATTAATTGTGATACCTCGGTGTGATTACACCATCAAAGAGATGAGACAAAGGTGGAGATGACTGATAATGGTGTCTTGTATGATTGCTTATTTCCATCAACCCTCTGTTTTCTACCATCTGCCACCAACTTTAAGGGAGGACTTCAGGCAATGGCTTTTTTACATTTAGAATTTTTTTTTTTTTTTTTTTTTACAAAAACAGGGGTTCCGGTTCCCTCTCAGTGTGCAGCACTGCACCGGTGTTGGTTTCCCAGGTGTGAACTTTGCACCCCAGGGGTCCATGTAGCTGTAATGCAGGGCTGCAACACATATTTATTTATGTAATTCTGTGATGTCACAAGGAGTAATATCTTTAATATTAATTAAGTATTAATAGGTCATTACAGTCATTCTCCAGCTGCAGTGACAGTGCACAATGCTACATTACTATGTTTTGCAAATATGAAAAACAAGAGAACGCCTCATCTCCTTAAACGGTTTGTTATAAGAGGCTACTAATGACGTGGACAATTCTATTAATATTAATGTTTAAACAGCACACTTCTTAGCACCTTTCTTTCTGAGAAAATGCACCTCAAAGTGCTTTACAACAGAAAAATCAATCACAAAATGAAAAGAGCAATAAGAAATAACAAATAGGAAAATACACATAAAATGAAAGAAACAAACGGATAATGATGAAAATAATTTAAAACGATTATAACCATAAGACAGCATAAATATAAAGTATTCACAATGATGAATTAATTTAAAGCTTAACAACAAAATAGCATTTCTTCAAACTCTCAACAGAAGTTGCTTGTCTTTTATGGGACTTTCTTCCAAACATTTGGTGCAGAACCACAGAAGGCTGCATCCCCAAACTTTTTTGGAAGTCATTTTTTAATATTTCGAACAAAGCACTGCTAGACTACCAGATACTTTAAACTTATACTCAGTATTGTACATCCATTTTTGTAATTGCATTTCTCCCTACAACTTGAGTATCAAAGCACACTGGAGGATTCACTGTAAAATGCACTTACAGTTTCAAACTCACACAGCGAGCGCTCTTGAAGCACAGTATCTCTCGTTTTCCCTGAGGTGCACCGCCAGGAAATGAAAGTCGACATTGACCACCCTGCCCACATCCAAACCCACTTGTACGACTCAACAGGAGCCGCTGTACTCCTCTGACCCCCCCTCGATCCCTTGTATGAATAATACATGGCGCCCCCGCTACCTGTTTCTATGTGTACATGTGGGGTCGCACAGGCCGCGCTCACACACACACACACACACACATAGGAGAACATGCACACAGTCGACGTAGGAAAGCAGCCAGCGAGCCTGGCCTCTGAGGCCTGACCCTGCACAAGTTTGGCACACACACACACACACACACACGTATACACATCACATGCACAGACATGAACACACGCAGCATATACTGTATAGCCATAGACATAGATGCAGAAGAGAAACATTGCACATATACACACATGCAGAGACACTTCAACAGCACACATGCACACACACATACACTGGCAAACAAAGCCCACACACATCCAGTGTGTACCTTGGAGGCAAGGTTGGGGGTTGAAGTGAGCACTGCTGGCAATAAGGTGAGCAGCTGTGCAGTGCCGTGGATGAAAGACGAGCATCAGGAGGCCTGCACTGTGTGTCTGTGTGTGTGTGTGTGTGTGTGTGTGTGTGTGCTTGAGTTTGAGCGAGAAGTATTTTTGTGTGTAAAAGTGAATCTGTGTGAGTTGCTGTGTCTTACAGACAAAATGTGTGTGTGGCTTTACACTTGTGTGTGTTGCTGTCAGAGATTGTGAGCATGTGGAGAAGAGTTGTATGTTTCCCCTGTAAGACCTGATTGTAATTCTTTTTTCGTGTGTGTCTTGAACTTAATTTCTCGATTTTCATTTGCTGCTGTCTATGCAACATGTGTGTGTTGACTCGGTTATCGGTTGTAGCTGCACCTCTTCTATTGGTGAAAGTAGCTGAACTTCAAATCAAATGTCTGCTGGTTTTATTGCTGAAAATGAAGCCTTTCCTGTGAACACGGAAGTTTATTTTGAAAAGCCTTTATGCATGTGACTAGCAGAAAGCTACACATTCGACATGAAATATTACGTTCAAATTCAAGCACTCTTAGAGTAAGAAAGATAGATAGACTGCACAGTATAGGGAATGAAATATATCTGATTGACATTTTTGTGCATCTATGGTCAGTTTTGGTGTGTTCGATTTCCTAAGAGAACTACATATACAGTAAATTACAGCAGCAGTCACAAGTAACAATACATATGGTGTATAATACAATTTGTTGCAGATCCACAGCTTACAACATTTTGATGCTGTTCACATTTATGATTAGCGATTATAAAATTTATAACAGAAAGGCTTAACTGAGCATTTTCACACACTATACCTGTAATACATTTGCTAAAAAATACATTTGCATGTTAACTGTTGGATTAAAGATATTGTAATGTAAAGGTTTGACATTGTTGTTGAGCCATTGTTGCTTTCGTATTCCAATGATATATCTACATTTATGCCTAATTGATTATCATGTGTTTGTCTGCATTTATAGCTCCACACACACACTTTTGCATGTGAGACATTTTCTACATCTTTGATGTAGTTTGCAGTTGTGTATAGTATGAACACGTGCATGCATATGGTGTGTGTGTGGGTGTGGTGCAGGGTTGTGGGGAGGGGGGCAGGGTGCCACGCCTGCAGCTATTCCCTCCTTTCATGCAACCTGAATTCTTTTGGAAAGGGAAGTGGAGTGTATACAAGTGAGATGATCAAATAAATCAGCTGGATTTGTCTCCTCTGTCTGAAACATGAATATTAAGCACATTAGGATCATGGGAGGAAGTAAATATGTCACGGCCGTAATCCCCAGTGATCTGCTGGTCACTTTGGGTTTGTGTTGCAGGAGAGACGAGGAGTATTTACTCGAACATGTGAGGCGTTTAGGTGACGCTCTCATCTAGACTGACTCAGTGCAACAGTACCCCACCCCCACATATCTTCTGGCCAATGATGCGCTCTCCCTCTGGGCCAATCAGTAACAAATCTGTCAGTTTGTGCTGATGTATAATTGTAGTACCCCCCTGTGACAAATAATGTGATTTTGAAAAAGCCAGAATCCATCGTTTTGTCAAAATCTAATCAGAAGTGTTTGAAATAAAACTTGGCAGATATATTAGCAAACTAATGAATGTTTAAATGTGTTGGAGGATGAATGAATGTAAAGGATTTGATTGAGCTTGAAATAGGCTGCCTTTAAACTTATGTTTATGACATGACAGGCAGCCAGAATCGGCTTTGACCTTTAGTGTCTGCCTTCATTTCCATCCCTCGTATCACACTGCTCTGTGATTAGTTTGTCTTTGCATACACGTACATTGCAAGCTCACAGATGGGTCAGTGTTGTAGGTGTGAAGTACAGAGACAGAGAGAGGAGAAAAGGGGGAGGCCAAGACCGGCAGCAGCATCTTGACATGCAGCGCTCATTAGCATGAACATTCACATTTCCATCCTGCTTCAAACGGATCCAAATCACTTCTCTCCTCCAAAAATAGAGGTTCAAAACCAAAGATCAACAAGAAAGTGGAGAGAAAGAGAGAAATTAAGAATTACATTTAGTTGGTGTGGGTTCTTGAATGCAACAAGGGGCTGTTGATCAACAATATTTTCATTTTATCTGAAAAGACACTAAAACTCTCAACTGAAAACAGATTTGCAGACATGGTAAAGCAAGTTTCATTGGGGGGTTTTATGGACTGGCACCATAAATGTGTCACACTCACATTATTGCTTCTATATTGATCATATTGACGCGCAACCGCAAAGATCCGATGTTCAAACAGAGATAAAGAATTAGGCTTAAACAAGACAACAGACAAGCTGCACCCCTGAGTGTCTGCTTCCTCTCTGTGTCTATTTTCTCCCCTTCCAAGTCACTCCTGGCTGGCGGGTTCGCCACACAGCAAGGCGACCTGTGCAACACCTTCCACAGGCCAGATGGCGGTGTCGAAGGCGACAGGAGCAGCAGAAATCTGCCAGAGCAATCTGCTGTGAGCAGGTGTTGGCTAATTGTCTCAGAGAGCTGAGGCAGCGGCGGGCACGTGCCAGCGCTACCTGAGTGGAAACAAATATCTTCATTTACCCCCGGTTTGTCGGGGGAGCGTACCTCCAAGCTCCGAAACATAATAGGCCAAGCCCGGAACAAGAGGAGGGTGGTGGGCTGCAGCAGGCAACAGAACAAGCGTACCTTTGTCAAACAGAGACAGAGCCCACAATGCCTCTCATTGCTACTGGTGGCAAAACACTCTTGACAATCATAATCATGTTTAAGTGGATACAGAAGGAAGAAAAAAACAAACTTTGGCAAACGGTAAAGGAGGTTGTGCATGAACGAGGTCCAATATTTCATCAAGTTTACAGTGTTAAACATGTTAGGAGCCAGAAGGAGACAATGCTTCCTTTCAGTAGAAGACTTTGGGATTTTTGCATTCAATAAAATGACTGCAAATGAATGTATCTATCAGTGTACTCTTTGGATTTCACTTCAGTTGGCCAGTGATGTCCCCGTAACATCAACGTAACACTGAGGCAAGGATTGCTGTTTGTTGCAGCAAAGTGAAACACTGGTTAAACCTTTAAAGAATATTTGTTTTCATATTTAGCAGCTGCACTGTTTTGTGTGCCTCAACCTCTGAGATGACATTGTTTTAAGCTAGTGCAACTTTCGCCTTATTATACCCGTCAGTCGCCGTTCACACATGGGTAAGGAGAACAAATTCCACATGTGCTCCGATTTATTCAGGTACCGGCTCGCTGCTTCATAGACTCTGACATGCCCATTGTGTATTTAGAGGGAAGAGGGGGTGTGGGGGCTCTGGGAAGGGATGTTCGGTCTGACAACAGAGTTTCTCCTTGTCAAGAGATCCTTCAAACGGAGCCGTCTGACCGTAGAAGGGGAAGCAAAGTGCCTCTAATTTAAGTGCTTCTTCTTTCATAGACTTCTCTATTGTGCTACCAACTTGTGATATGCAATGAATCATGCTGTTGGCATTCCTGGAAAATGTCTTTAAAGATTTAATTTAACCATAGAAATGTTTTTGTTAACTCCTATCTCTTTTTTGCCATGACTTGTAAAACTGGTCATTGGTTTTAGAGCTCAAGTTTAGATGAAAAAGAAGACAAAAACAAAAAACACTGACCTAGGTTTAGGGCAAAAAACATCCTTTGTCATTATAAAACACAGTAAGTTTTGTACATAAATGCTGGAAGTGAAGCAGGTACAAGGTGGTAGATGAGATGAACCCTGTTCTCCTGGGTGAAAGTT
>JAOWBC010000959.1:1380499-1397628 GCA_028566105.1 Hypoplectrus providencianus | reverse complement strand
AAAAAGTTTAGAAAATTCCAGTGAAGAAGAAGCATATGAAGCAAAGTGTATACACCAATAAAGTTAATTGCGAAAGTAAATTACAAAGCTTTTACAAAATCCCACCAGGAGTGCATTTAACATCACAGTGAGATGATATGTAATTGTGCAAAAGCATCAGCGAGTGGAAATTTCTTTTGAGCTATGGGACTGCTGCTGCCCGTTGCATCAGCCCAGATGCATCCTACAGAGCGCTCCCCGCTATGGGAGAAGCGAGACCAGCTCTATTTTTAAATCTCAAATAAGAGTTGAGTCTTTAAAAGCTTCCCACGATACCGATTGATCCCCTGACCCAGCTCTCCTCAGGCTTTCCCCTGGTCCATTAAGAGCTGTGTCACCAGAGGAGTTATAGTATTACCATGTGTGGCCTCTGTTGTTTCTAAAGCAGGAAGTGACCAGTCAGGTTTAAGTGTGCTGCTTCCCCACAAGCCCCTGTTGAGAACCGACTTTAACCCTGCTTCCTGCCGTTTGTAGCTGGTAGGCGAAACAGCCTGGGTCAAAGCGCTGCAACCTCTCCGCTTTAAGGCTCCTGAGGTCCGTGTCCTGCTTCTTCCAGGCACTTACACTGTATGCAGCAGGTTATATCAACAAGACTATACATGACACAAAATACCTGTAGTCCTAGTCCTCAGTCCACATTTAATATCAAATAACTTCAGAGCTCCTCATATCAGGATTTTCACAAATGTAAGAATTAAAGAAATCTCTCACATGAGCCAAGAATGCATATGCTGAAGTTTAATATAGTATATATAGCTTACAGGGTATAGCAAGACATGCATTGTGAATTTTAAGAAGATAATTGTCGTTATCTTGTTCCTGATTTGAAAATATTGTCTGCAGGAGAAGATATCATAATTTATCTAGAGATTATGGTAATTTATCATCATTTGAACTATTGCTTTTTGTTCTCTCCATGTTTGCCTGTGTGTCAGTAGGAGTACAGAAAGAAGTAAATGCTTGAGTAAGAACACTTGAGAACTCCTGTTCCCTAAGGATTACTGGTAATCATGATCAACCTGCCGTCCACATTATAGACCTTTGTATTTTCTCAGTCAATTTGGCCTTTCTTCCTGCTGTCAGGATGAAAAACATCTTGCTGCAAATAGTTTAGTAGGTAAAAGTATGTGTGGGGCTTCCATTTTGCAGTTTAAATACACAGGAATGGTTTGTAACATAACAAATGCTGTTCTTTCTAATGCTGGCCTCCTGTAACCAGTCTGATGAGACACTGTTTGAATCTTCTGATTACAATATTTTGCTTTATTTTCTTCTCTGTTGCATTCTGTAAATAACGTTGTATCGTTGGGTCCATGCAGGACAACACATTTTGTCAGAGAGTGCATGAAAAAAAAATCCAGGGATGTGGGGAAACCCTGTCGAGCATCAATTCATTTACAAGAGTGTTTTTATCCTTCTCTTTGTACATTTGAGTGTCATTTTACTAGGAGACCATAAAATGCAGTGTTGATCCAGTTATTTTACACCATTTTTTATATGACAGGCTTTATTGTGCGTTATGTTGTAGTTCATTCCTCAGCTCCATACAACAGTTAGCCGGTGTGTAATTACAGCTTGTAGCGAGCAGCCAGACGGAGCGATACGTGCATGAGAATCTGTGGGAGCGCTTGATTTATGAGGCCTTGCTGCGCGGTATCTGGAGTTCCAATCTTCTTGCCCACCTCACCTCCTCAACAGCCAAACATGGTGCTGATTAGTGAGGTGGAGGGTTTGGACCGAGGACCAAAAGACAATCCTGTTAGTGTCTCACCCTTTTTTTCTCTGCTGTCCTCCTTTCATGTTCTCTCGTCTGTCATAAACTTCCTGAATTTGTGCCCGAAATGTAATAATATCTACTGCAGCAGCTATAATTCTTGACCCAGAAGAGAAGGAAAAATGTAGAAAGCAAACAAATCCTTGCTTGAAAAAGAATCCAAATTTAGGAATTCACATGGGACTGGATTCTTGTTGCTCAGTAAGACATGGCACAGCATTTATAGTGGAAGTTTGACTTAATTTAAACTGATACTAGACACAAGTAGATCAGATTTGGGTTAAGAACCAGATACCTTAAACAACAAACCCTCATTTAATGGAAATAATTATTCATCTGTTAAATATATATCAGAAAGTAGATTGGTATTTGGTTTTGGTGTATTTAACATACTAATTTCTTGCTAAAACGTGCAAATTTACAGATTGAATTTGTCAAAGAATTAGTGAATCCATCCGGCCTCCTGGTTTACATCCTCAGGCCCATTTTCAATTTTACACAATTTACATTTTCTAATATGTTTCTTTTCATAATTGAAGTATGATGACGACGCCATAAGCTCGCCGGACGGCACAGCTGTGTGTGCCAGCGCGCTCGGCTGGAGATGAATCAGTGTGTTTAACTGTTTGTCCTCACAGTACCTTCGCCGCATTGAAACAAGTCAAGTGCATCAATCCAATATGGTGTCATCTGCCCTGCGCTCGGCACAGGTGCTGCACAGGATACGCAGCAGAGATCATAAATCTGGAGAGAAAGATATGTTTATTCAGATGCAATTTTCTTTTTGCTTTTTTACATGCAAACAAAGGTTGTTCAGTCATTAAAAGTAACTCTTCTCCCCATTTATATGTATTTTTTTACTTCTTCTTTAGGCCAGGGCTGTGATCACATGATTAACATAACATGTTTTAATAATTATCAAAACATGAACTTCATATTAGCAAAGATGTCTCTCAGACAGAAAAGATGAAATGCCTGTCTGTAAATCCCCAAACTGAATCTAGAAAGGATTCTTCTTGTGCGGTTTCCAGTGAAAGTTAAAGAGCAAGTCAGCATGAGGGAACGAACTTTCTGAAGAATGTTATTTTCCATAAGTGTAATGAGTTGAGGGGTTGCAGTAATTTATGAAAGAAGACAGCTTACTGGAACATAAAATCTCCAAAAGTGGTGAAGCCTCAAATGGATATACAGTGCTTTCTGCAAAAAACAACACCATCCATTGAGCTTCAGATTAAATAAAGAGAACACACTTCACAGTATAATATTGAAGTAGAAAATTACTACAACATACAGATTTACATACTATAGTATGCAAAGAACTAGAGTGGATCATGGGTTATGACATGACACGTGGGTGCTTGGGTTTGTATAATTAAAATAAAAAATCAGAGAAATTCACTTCTTCTCTTACAATCAATGCTATTTTAACAGTTATTTTACACCAAAGTCACTTTTGAAATGTAAATAGCAGAGCGTATAGAGCTATAGGGGACTGTTTCCTTCGCCAGCCCTTTTCCTTCATACACTGATGCACTTTTCAAGAGTGTTGTTGCTATGGCAGCGACCAAGCACTTCTGGTCACTAGAGCCGTGGCAGTGTGACCGCCGTCCTGCTCGGCAGCCCCCCTCCCATAAATGTTCATCTGCTAATTGGCGACGTGTCGTTGTCGGCATTTGCTCCTGTGAAAACACAGATTAAAAATGCATTTGTCTCTCATAAAACGTATTCATGTCCCCGGCTTTGCCCTTTGAGTCGGCCCCTGTTTTACGAATCACTTGTGGCCACGAGACCTTAACAGACCACGGGTTGGACATCAAACAGCCTTTGGTCTGACCTTTGATCACCCCCAAGGGCACATTTGACCAGACGGCTTAGTTAAAATCAGCATTTCATCCATGGATGGAGTTCTCCGTGTGACAGAATGATCTGACGCTGTTAATAACTGGTTTGATACAGGTGGTGGACCAGAGAAGGAGATGAACTTTAATTGTCCAGGTTGTAAAACGTCTGTGTGACCTTTTCGGTTGACAATGGATGAGTCCTGACTTCATGATGAGGAAGCGCAGATGGCAATTAACCTCTCAACTTGTTTGATGCAGGTAGAGAAATCTAAAATGTTACAAGCATCGGGGGTTGTTATGAGAGAAACTGTCATCTAGAAAGCTTTTAAATGTCATTTGGTGATCATCAGGTACACAGAAGATGAAGTTTGCTGAGCAATGCTCACACAACACTATTAACTGAGACATTAAGGTTGTCACAATGTACTTTAACCCACCCATGCTCTCATGTCACTCATTTTTTTCTGTTGTTTCCTTTTCAATCTCCACCCAAGAATATAATAAACAGGGTCTCCATTATAATGTTCCTGCAAAACCTAAAATATAGATTTATTAGGTTAAATTACAGGAAGAGTTGCTTAGTCACAGTATCTGCTTCATAATAACCATTAATATTTGTTAAAACATGCTTCTCACATTGTATAACTCTTTGTGACAAAGTGATTTGTTAACAGGCTCTAATAAAGACATGAGTCTTGGCTTTTTACTACTCAGCGTACAATGCTGGTTAACTGACAGCTCTCCAGTCCAGCCCTACTCAATTTGACTCCCACTGTGCCCCTGAACGTACACTAACTCTCTGCACTTCCTTCCACAACGATTTCCTTCCCTGGCCTCTTAAGAGCTACATGGCGATTATACAATACCTCACAGTTGGCTGGGAGTCGCTGCGCTTTGTGTGACTTAAGAGGGAAGGATGGAATAGAGTCAAACAGTCATTTCACTCTCCGCTGACTCTTTGGCCCTCAGATGAAATGTGCTCCTTCAGTAGAGCTGGCTCCTTTCGTTTCCAGCCCACTTTCTCTGCATCACTCACACTCTGGGAAAAGTTCTGCGGTTCCTCCATTTTTGGGATAATAAAAAAATTTGAAATTGGGAGTGGACACACAGATAGGCCTGGTTCTAATTATATGCTTCGATCTGGACTTTCCTTAAAGTGTCCTAAAGGACGCTAAAATTGCTTGTTTAAGAAACTCTGTACAGTAAAGGGATATTAATTGATCTCCTTTCCCTTAAACTGCATGCCCTGAGAAACAAGTCACTCAGGCATAGGTGTTATTTTATCAGGACTCAGTAGGATGTGCACCCTAACAACCCTGTGACCGACTAAGTCAACTCATAATATAGCTCATTTTCACCTGTTCAGATGTTTTGGAGTTCAAAATGCTCTCCAGATGACATTTGCTGGCAACATTTTGCTCCACGCACCCCTGGAAAAATCCTATAGATGCCGTGACAATGTAACATTCAAGAGATGACTTTTCCCTGGATTGATATATTGACTGCACTTGTCTGCTTGAATTAATCCTTAAATACACACTCTCAGTTTGGGAGAAATAAAACAGTCATGCAGTAACCAGACTACCTAAGGATGCTCTTATAGGTGGGGACATAAAGGACACATCCCTGCACTTTTTTTTTTAAATGGCTTTCTCTTTTGAAAAGCATAAAATAATAATAAATACCTCGTACTGGAAAATTTAACAAATAAATGCTCCAGCCTAATTGTACAATGCAAAGAAGAATACCAAATGTAAAAAAAATAACTGGGTCTAAAATGAATCTTAAATGACACTATTGTTGCTCTTTTTTCCCCTCAACCCACTGTCCCACAGTCACCCACCGATTCCTGTGAGCAATTTACACTGCCTACAATCTAATTTGTTGAAAACTTCATGTACCCATCAGGGTTTCGCACAAGACACTCTTTTTCTTTGACAATATCTCAGTTGTGCAAAGCTTTGGAGTATGAATTGTTGTTAATATAACCGTGAAGTAAATTATAAAAAAGAATGTGTAAAACAGAGCAAAGTCTCCTCGGTCTTAAAAGAAAAGTAAACCTGAATACCTGGCTGTAGCTTATTTTCACAGGCACCAGTTTTGCCTGTTATGCTTTAATTTTTCCATAACCTTCCTCCGGAGCACACACATCAGGCTGCAGGTACACACACTTCATAGATTTCTGCAGCTCTTGTTTAGGACTATTCCTCCAGCAACAATTAAAGATGCACCTGAGTTACCTCAGCTGACACCGCTCGGCCTGTAAAAATGACTCCCCATTGATTTGAAATGGTCGTTTCTGTATGAGGGCCATTTAAAACAGGAGCCCCGTTACCCGGCTGCATCACCCATTGACCCTGCCGTGCCATGGGGAATTTGCATGACTCGATTGTTTAGACAAAGGTGAAATGTTTATTCCTATTAGCCAGCTTCCACACAAGATACAGTATTGACCCAGAAGAACGTCTGATCGGCTATCACAAATTACAGCTGCTGTGTGGATGCCGCTCTGCTCCGATGCTGCCGAGGCATCAGCGAGCAGTGTGGGGGACATGTAAACACAACCTAAGGAAAAAAAATCAATGGAGTCTAGTCAGATGTTAGGTAAGTTGTCCCCGACATTTGCTTTAGGGACAGTCACAGTTGTTTAATAAGACCCCGAGCATTTCCAATCAATGAGAGCCTTCCATTTCCCCGTTTTGAAATCAATGGGGCTGCTTGATGCAACACTGCTGACTTCTTAAGAGTTGTCTTTATCACTGGACTGCACTTTACTTTGGTTTTGATAGTGTTTTGTTTTTTTTTGTTGAGGTAATGCAGCTCTTATGTAACATAAATACACTGGCATAGACTCGAGGCATTTCACAGTGAAGAGGAATGTGCAGTAAGTGCAACATAGAAGTGACATTCATAAAAACATCAGCAGTAAAATTAATGAGTCCATGCAGATATAACACCCTGTCAACAGGTGTAAGAAATATGTTTCTTGGCGAAAAAAATATGAGGCAAGGGTGTCTTTTATTCAAGATAAGGACAGTTAATGCAATCAAAGCAATTTCTTTTGTGAAAAAAAAATATATTTGAGGCAGCATATGTATCTGTGTACACCCATTACCTTAACTCATGCTGAGGAAAGAGAAGAAAAACAGGCAAAGCACAACCGGCTCTGGACGTCATGAAATCTGTCGTTTACTGTATTTTAATTTGTCCCTCATCCTCCTCCTCTGCCCCTCCCCTCTCACCCCTCTGCCCTCCCCTGTCGTATTGATGTGTGCCCCCATGTTGAGTCCCCTGCACTACCAGGTATGACTAACTGCTATCCTGCTCCCGCGACTCTTTTGTCATTTATCTTGCTCCGCTATGCCGGCCGGCTGACTGCACAGCACGACAGCATGTGGTGACAATAATTTGCACTGATCGGACCCCTCTGCCTACCCTGCTGTTACAAATGGCAATCGATTATCATGCGGTAGTGCTATCGACTGTCCAACACTCGTATGTGTTTGCGTACGTCTGTGTGGCAGGGGCAAGGTTTGTCTGGACTGTAGCAGCGCCTGCAGATTCATCTTTTGCTGTTACAAGAGATTCAGAAACTCATCATATTTGTAAAATGTCTGCTGAACTGTAAATGCTCAGATTAACATGAACTTCCAATTCTATTCATTTATTTAATGTGAGTTGTTAAAGCTTGTTATATGATCTAGGTTCAGTAAATTAATCCAACTCTATATCTTGATCTTGCAGCTAATTGTGAGCATGGAGAGAAACAGACAGTGCCTAAATGCCATATCAGACTGCCTCAGCAGTAAAACTGATTAAAAAATAAAATAAAATAAATAAAAATGCTTATTGTACATGCTGAAAAGGGGATCTTTCATTACACCTGGTAATTGTGACAGGAGAAAATAAGCTCTGTGTGAAAGTTTTACTCCTTATGGCAGACCTGAGTCTGCAACCCTGTGCAAACACCGTACTTTTCCTGTGAGCTAAGCTCCAGGTGCTGCATGGAAGGAGACCGGCTGCTGTTCACCTGAAATGTTAAAGTTTCCCTAAAGGAAGCACAACTGTTCCTCTAGAGCAACACAGGTCTTTATTCACTGTTCATTCAGTCATTAAAAGCATGTATAAGCATAACCCTCCATGTACATTAGTAGCTAGTGTAGCACAGCAGTGCGAGTTAATGATGTGCTGTGCTTCATGATCGGGAATATGCTTCAGACCCTTTACTGTAACAAGTGTCACTGTTACACAGTGAAACATGACTGCAAAATCAGCCTGTAAACAAACAAAAGGTGAATTTATTCCACAGGTCTCTGGAGCACAGCCGTGTTTCTCAGACCCTGGTTGACACTATGCTTTAGTTTGCATTTTAGGGGGGAGGGGGCTTAGTGAAGGATCAATTAAGAGACTTTAAAATAAGCCAAAGTAACAGGTGGTTTTATTCAACTAATTATGCATTTTATTAAGTCTGCATGGATTCTCACTGATCAACGGAGAGCAGGAGACTGATTTAGGCTCTTAAACATATCTCTTCATTGTGACGGGATCTCAGGTACTCTGAGGCCTCTGCACAGCTGCGCCACACTGTCTATATTCTGCTGTATCCATCTACCTCACCAGCAGTGCAACTTGAACATTGGTGTCCTACAAATAGAGTGTGTATAATATTGATGACCGGGATATGTGCCGTTTAATCAGCACTATCGACCCGCTCGGCACCGTTGCCTTGTGCAGCCGGGGTGGAGGAGCGCTTAAAACAAGAGGGAGCGTTTGATTCCCCTGTCGGAGCTACATTAACGGCGCCCAGGCCCTCCCCCCTCAGCGCTCCTCTCTCCACCTCTCCTGTAACTGCATTGTGCTTTCGCTCAATCAATACTTGCAGCAATTGCTCAAATTAAAAGGAAAAAATAGGTTTGCTGAATCCTCACCCGGTGGCTTCCTGTGGACTCCTGGCGGCCGCTGTGGATCGCAGAGCACTTACAGGAAGTGGGGGGGAAAGGTGTTCGAAGGGCTGATTGATGGGCTGTCTCAGCACGGCGCTCACCCACTCAGACTCCACCAGACTGCCAACTCGTTCTTTGTGCAGACTCTCCTGATCCACAGCTCCTCCATCAGAGGCAACATACAGTAGCTCCGAGTTTCCCCCGTGTACAAAGTGTCCATTTGAATATCGCTGATTTTCTGAGCCTTACCTTGTCTGTCATCTAACATCTGTGGTTTAACTCAAAGACGTTTTATCGACTTTCATAATGAAGCCACTTTGTTGTCGCCGTCTTGTATCTGCAGGTTTCAGGCAGCGGCGCATGTTTCAAAGGCATCAAAATGTCAATGTTTGGATATAGGTGATTTGAAGGATATACTTTTTCCTTTCCTCTTTTCCCTCTTTTTTTCTGTCTACCCAGTCTGTTGCCCGGTAATCACTCAGCGAATACCTTTTGAAGTCAGGGGAAGTTCAAAGCGGGTGTCAGTGAGGCTGTGGAAGACGACCCCTTCGCGTTCCAGTCGTTTTATGTAATTGGTGCTGTCTACCGTCGAGGCTGAGCCGAAGGAACATGGCCTTTATTAGTACAATCGCAGGCAGGTTTGGCTTACCGACAGTAATATGTTCCAGGCACCACAAACACACATTTATGTGCATTCACGCGCACACACGCTGCATCAAACAGACGGTGTCAAATCACCGATGGGTGGGTGTTTGGCTCAGGAATGCAATTACAGTGGTACGAGCAGAGCTGCATAAATGGAAAAAAAAAAACATTTGGCGCAAAAAGTTGAGCTGGTTTACTTTGCTACTGGTTTACCAAGGTGGTGAGGGTAACTTTTGTTTTTAATTCAAGTATATATGCTCTGAAGAAAGCTTAATGCCAGCAAGATCAGAGTTGTTTCTTATTCTTTGAAAAGATGATCGAGTAATGAAGTGTCACCCCCCCCCCCCCACCTGGTTTTATTTGTAGAAAACTAAAAAAAATAAAATGACTTGACAGGAAATTGATAGAGCAAAAAAGCTGTTTTGGGTTTTAAATGTTCTACTGTTTATTCATACAAACTATTCCCCCTGATACAGAGCTTCAGCATTAACAGTCATACACATGTGGTATATGCGTCCTCCTCCAACAATGCTTTCTCTCAGCCCTGCAGACCAGCATCCGGAGGAGAAAAAAAAAAGCATCACGAGTCAAAAGGCCCATTCCCTAACCCTCATAAATTGCACGTAACTTGATTACAATGAGACGATTATACCTTATTAGCAAGGATATTATGGCGTCTTCTTACTGGGCCTCATTATATAGACTCGCATCTGTGACTGAACGTTAGCACTTCCTTTTTGCCAGTGTGCATGTGTGACCTGCCAGCCATTACTGCAGCTGGAGGGAGAGGTGGGGGGTAGACGGCTGATCAGGATTCATGTGGTTTGGTCTTTTGTAGGCAGTTAAATTCAGAGTCTCAATGATTTGACTTTAAAGCATGCTTCTGTTTTATGCATTTATCTCAAACTCTCATCCTGAGCCACTTACACAAAACCCTGCATAAAAAGGAACAGAAAAGAAACCTTATTTTAAGGTGGAAACGCTATTATTGTTTATAATCAGGGATTTCATGCACTGACACAGGTAATATAATACTTGATTTTTCTCTTTGTTTCTTGTGTAGATATTTCCAGGCATGTTTGCTGACGAGAAAACCCACCTTACAGGTTTTCAGACAGTGTATCTGAATTTAGTTTATCTAGAGCTGCTGCTCCAGTTTAATAGCACTTTACCACACTCAATATCCAACCCAAAAAGGCCCAATGCACTGGGCAGCTTGCACGTCTTGAATTGTGTAATTGTCTGAATGCAAAGCAGGACCCCGCTGCAGGAGGATGTGCACGCTCAGCAAACCATCCTCGGATAAATAAAGGTTTAAAAAACAGCCAGATAATAGCCGTCCATGATTACAGAGGCGGTTTGCAGCGCAGTCCTCCGATGGGCGCATATGTGTTGTGCAACTGCTACACCGCCAACAACAACATTTTCCTCCATGTCAGCCGCCAAAATGAGAGCAACTGCCATATAATCTGTTTTTAATAGATGCTAATGCAGGAACACCTGTCATAGCCACGACAGCATTTTTCCCCCAATATAAGCCTAAGAAGATTACACGTGTTGGGAGCAGGTATTCCTGGATTAATTATTGACAGACTGTGAATTATGCGTTGTACCCGAATGTATTTTGGTGATGTGTTTGTATACAGTATTCCTGCGGTTGTTAATTCTATTCTCACTCATAATAGGTTGCCTTCTCCAGAGTCACCTCATTTGACTTTAATTTGCAACTACAGGCACAGATGTGATGGGGCTGCTCGTATCTTTTGCACTGAAAGACTCTGTGAAAACTTGCACTAAAATGTATCTTTTGTCACACAGAGAAGTTAGAACTAACTGGAGAAGGATTTATTTGATAATGCTCTGTAGCAAATACAACATAGCAAGAAATTTCTTGTGTTTTAGATTACAACCGCATAAAGTAACACAGTGGTCACTGATGAAAGCTGACTGTGGCGACATTCCCGGGAAAAAACATCACAGTTATTGAACGTTTCCAATTTTGTTCTTCCGGGGACGACAGGTGAGATCTCACCTGTATGTGAAGCGACTTACTGTTTTGGAGCCTGATAGGCTGCCATCATTTTAAAAACCTTCCTTCCTTCTTTAGAATCAAAACTTTTCCGCCTCAACTCCAGCACCACCTTCGCTCCACCGCACCTCCTCCCTCCTTCTTCTCGACTCCTCTGTGGATGACAGCCGGAGCCGCAAATGAGTGAGGCTCCACCTGACAAGCCACCAAGGGGGGTGAGGAGACGGGTATAGGTAGAGCAAAACTGGGTGCAGGAGGGATGAGAGAGGAAGAAGAAGTGGGAGGAGGCTGCTATTTTAGAGCTTCTAAGAAGCTCATTAAGGGAAGGTGTGATCAGCGTGCCTCAGCATAGGTGACGCTACCGGCTTCCGCACCTTTGCTTGCCACACCGAAATCGAGTCAATTTTATTCACTGTTAAGAGAGGAGGAGGAAGAGGAGAGAGTGAGAGTGTGTGTGTTTCCATGTGTGTGTGGCAGGTGGTAGGGAGCACACTTAGCCAACAGGCCCTTTTCTTTTTTCCCTCCATCTCCCAGAAGACTCACCTCGACTTTCAATTGTCAGACTTGTTAGTGAGCCTGCCTGACATCGGGGCCGTCAAGTTATCGGCTGGATTGCACTTTATGACGTGTGGTATGATAATATTTTTACCTTTTCATTGAGCGGAGAGGGGGTCGCTCTTCTATGTGTAATTCCCCGTAGCCCTGAAGCCCCCTCCCGTCCCGTCTTTACCTCTACTGGAGATTTCTTTATTTGACTTGAGAATTTACTCTCGCCTTGCAGCGCCATCCTTATTCCCAGCAGCACAGGAATCACGCGCCAAGGAGACGTTGACGGATGTCTTCTTCCATCCGCCGGAGAGCTGTCGCCCCGGACAACGCCAACGATGACGAGGAGCCTCTGACACGCTCTACTCCAGCTCCCGTCTCTTGACACGAGCCTCCTGCCGCCATTGCCAGCGTGGGCCGCCACCTGGGAGGATGCTGGGATACGCTGCAGTGATTCACCTATTACAACTGGCTTTGGAAATGTGTCATACTCACACACACACCTTGACTGCGGCGTGCACACATACACACACCTCCTGGATAAGCTGCTGCCAGGAACAGCAGAGGGGGCAGGCCTCATGTGCACAGAGCAGATGTACGAGACAGGAGGAAAGAAATGAAAAAAGGAGAAAAAAAGAGACAGCAAGTATGTGTTATTCTGCCGACAGCTGAGAAATACACACCGATGTCTAAATCTACCTTCTTCCCACAAGCACAATGGAGAGATTACTCGCAACTGCCAGGTAGACAACAAGACGTGAGCCGTCAAACCCCTTGTAGCTCACCGCCGCCAGAGCTAATCAGGTTTGAAGCACACCCAGGTACACTATCTTTTGCTTTTGAGTGCACACGTTTCTCGACATTAATCCCCCCTAAGCCTTTGCAGCTAATGTAATCTAATTAATGACTTTTTTTTCCCGAGCCTGCTGCAAACTTCACACACGATGTATCCATGTTTTTCAATGCATTTAACTGAGGTTTCTGTGCACCAAGGCACAAAAACTGAGCTTGTCTTTACATCATAGATGATCCAGCTCCTTGCAAATAAGCCATTAAGGATAAACTGATGTATTAACAAATGCAAACAATAAGAAAAGAATGTGTACTGTTAAGAAAATCTGTTTTTCTACCTACTACTGACTGCACCAGGAAGTATAGGTCAAACTATAATAGTTAGTTTTTTCTTAAAATTGAGCACAAAAAAAAATGTTTTTCCCTGCAGTGTCTCATCTTCAATTATAATCTTGTGATTACTAACAATAAAGCAGGATATACATAAAGCTTTACCTCCTCACCGTGTCCCTGACTGACCATATTCAGGTTTCCTCTCGTAATTTCCCATTCGGCACATTTTCTAACTGTGCCATACCTCAACAAGGCTTTAAACTCCACATCAGGAGGCTGGCAAGTTGGAACGTGTCCAGTCTTTCCGCAAAAACAACACTCAGTTGGTCTTCATATCTGAATGCAAATGACTTGGGATACCTAGTGTTATATGTCAGGCAGTATAAGTAAGCAACAACCTGAACCAAACCAAGTAATATTGACAAAAAGTTGGTACATGCTGCCTTTTTCCAGCTTGAGAAGTAAGCAGTGTTAATTTAGAGCCATAGAGCCAGAGGGGTTCCTCATGCTGCAAGTACCAGGCATCAGTTGTGCTGTAAATATAAATAATTTAACACATTCAGATTAGGTTCTGTACCTTAAGCATGAGGTCTGTGAATATTTCATAAAACATGTGTTTCAAATGAGCTTTCACATACAGGTTCCTCCTGTTTATTACCTTATTTACCTTCTTCCGCTATATTAGAACCTCAATTTCTAATTATTGTTTGGATGATACACAACATTTGGTTCACTTCCTATCTTTGTCATGTATTTTATATATTTCCTGTCATTGTTTTACAAGCCTGTTCAGGAAACTGTTTTCCATCCTGACTTTAGACCTTTATGGCAAACACTTTTACTCATTTTATTCTATGACATCAAGTGTCACCGTGGATTGAGGTGACACACCACTGTGGAGCAAAACAGATTTTCAGTTCACACAAATACTATTATCCACGGCAGGTCTCCCTACCCTGGCTCATCCTGTGTGCCCCTTCTCCCACCCTTCGTAATTTCCACAAACAAACAACAACAAACATTTTTCCCCGCTCTGTACAAAATAGATCAAGAAAACACACAATTATCTCTAAAAACTGGAACAGATTTTTATTAAATTAACCTTATTAGTGCATTACGGTAAGCAAATGCCAAAAAAAGGAGTTGCTCATTTGCATTAAGATAGATTTTTCAGGTTGGCTGCACAATTTAATTAAAGAAAAGATTAAGAATCATTAACCAAGCTGCTCTACCTTGCAGTAGCGACAGGCTCACATCTGACTCAGGTTAACAGAAACCCAGATGGTGGCTCTCTAACTGTTGAATCTCCGTAACCGAATCAGAATGATCCCATTAGTTTCCAGGGGTGGGGTGGGGGAGAAAAAGTGAGGGAATTCTGGAAATTTGCAACACTTGCACATGGTGCAGCCGGCGGCCAAGTTTCATCCGAGGTCCCTGGTTGACTTTGTGTTTTCTCCGTAGCTTGGGAAAGGGGGGTCAGGGGTGACTCAGGTGGCCAGGGTTCATTTCAGGCTTTAAAATCCAAATGAAATTGCTGTACAAATGAAAAGCTAATTTGTAACGCTTTGCTTCAATTTTGGGGAGTAATACCATTACCTGAAGTTCATGAGGCCATGTTTTCAACACATAAAAAATCCTATATGCAAATGTGGCGTCAAATAAGGACTTCGTTTGCCTGCTATACTGCCAGAAAATGTTGTTTTTTTCTAATAGCTGCATTTTTTAATCAGCTGGTTAGAGCCAGAATGTAATATAATTATAGTTTAAAGTGTATCTTACGTGTTTGCATTTCAGTTTAGAATATAAATACACTAATATAAGTGCCTGGTATTGTGAACTTGCAGTTAAAGGAATTGGTCCAACAGGCAACAGAAATACTGACTAATATGCCGTAAACCAATGCTGCTTTGGTTAAAAATCAGGATTCTGTTTGGGGTTATTCTTAGGGTTTAGAGCCTCACAGTCAGCACAGAATAGGTTCTGACTCTGAGATTGTCAACATAGTGAGCTACCAAAAGTTTAGAACACAAAGGTTACAGCCACAAGAGCCTGCTGGCAGTCACAAATATTTTTGTGCCTGTGAATAATTATACTGTATATGAAAAAGAAGTGACAGAGAGAGGAAGAAGGAGTAGAAGAAAAAGGGAGAAAAGCTAATTTAGTATTAACCTCTTTCATGTTTCTTTTTTTTTTTTATATCTACTGTGATGGAACTAAGTCAGCGGTCACAGGTCTGATGCACACACAGAGCAAGCCAAGTGGAGAGGATTTGACAGTCCTCTCTGACCACCGTAGGGTTAAAGAATTTGGTATGCAAATTATTCGGGAAGGATGTTGTTAAAAGTGTTAGAGAGAAAGAGACAGAGAGAGGGAGAGAGAAGAAAAAAAAAAAAGGGAGGTACACATCCAAACCCCTAATCCCCTTGCTTTCGCCAAAATGACAAATGCAGGAACTGAGGCATAAAAGAATCACTCATGTATGGCGCACTTGAGTATTACTGCGAGGCACCTGCATTGGAATGAACAGATACAAATAAATACAAAATAATGCAGAGGGGGGGGTGGCGGCAGTGGGGGAGAGGAGAAAGGGGGGGAAATCACTAAGAAGCTTAAAAGAGTCTTCGGCGTTTGAATGCAATCAAGCGCCATTGAAATGATACCAGGTGCCTGGCAGGTGGAGGGAAACAGATGCGCCGGGGTTGGCAGCCTCAGCGGCGTACAGGTGTGAAAAAACGTGCCTGCTCCCTAATTACTGATTTAAATGCTTAATTTCTGTGTTTCAATATTGATTGCTACCTTTCTGCTCCTATTTCCCCACGGAGCGGACCGAGTATTTGTAGGGAGGCCTAGTCAGTGTGTTTTCTTTCCTTTCTTCTCTCTTTTTCTCTTTTCTTTTTTTTTTAATACCCCCAAACAAATCTCGGCTTTTCTCCCGAGCGCTGCTCTGTGTTCATGTTTGGATTCCTTCCCAAATCATTCCTGAGTGATTAAAGGGGGGATGTCTTCGTTATTTGATGGCAGGGCAGCAGAAAGGCCCGCTCACAGCGTCGCTCCTCTTCTCCCTTTTTAGATTGGATCATATACTGGTAATGGGACGCACAATCAATGGCCGCGCATTGATGCCAAAAGCTGCCCCCCCCCCCTCCTTCTTTCAGTGGATCCAGATGGATCTTTATCTGGCGATGTATTGATGAAAATCACTCCTCTCATTTGCTGGCCCTCCTTCCTTCCTCCACAGGCAAATGATAGACTCATGTACCTGCTGTAATTTGTACTTCAGTTTGAGATTTATAACCTGCTGTGCTGCAAATTGTGAATGAGCAGGAGGATGATGATGGTGACACTAATGATAGCTGATGAATCTGAATAATTACATGCAGGCTAATGTGAGTGCATGCGCTATCACTGTTAGCTGGACACCTATATGCTCTTGCGTGTGCGTAAATGCATGCGTTTTTGAATGTGTACTTGCGAAGCAGCAATTATCTCTGTCAACACAAAGATAAAGAATTCTCTTTTGATTGATGAAATTGGCCGTATCTCAGATGACCCTCTCACCAACGGTAACGCCCCTAAATAACCAACCTCCCTCCTCAGCATCCATCACAGTTATGCTGTTGCACTTACTTCTTGGTGACAAACCTCTTCAGATGCCTCAGACAGACATCATGAAGAAAATAAGTTTCCAACTGAAAAAAATATGTATAAGAAGCTCTGATAGCTTGAATCACTAATTTTTGGGAAAGTACACGTATAATTTAATTTAAAATTCCTTAATCAATGTTTTTTGTCTTGTTTTTAATTTTTTTGTTTATTTTTATTTCAAGAGTTATGCTTTAAATAGGGAGATCTACAGCCTTAAAAAAATAAATAATAAGGTCTCTGCTATCCAAATGAGTGCAAAGTTTTGTGTCAAACATTAACTATGTGACGACATCTGTCTGTAACATGCACATATATATATTGTTATTGAAAATATGGATGGGGAAAAGGAATTTCTTTCCCCCCTGCATTATTGTTGCAGTTTTTAAAACGTTTTTCCTAAAGGTCTTTTCTTTTATTTGCTCACTTATGGACAGAATAATGAAGTTATTTAATAAATAAGGGTTAAATAATATGTATACAAACTTCCTTATGTTCAGGCATCAAAACAAATAAATCAGTCAACATTAACATTTGGTTTTTCC
>JAOWBC010000959.1:1336793-1354587 GCA_028566105.1 Hypoplectrus providencianus | reverse complement strand
CTGTTAAGTCTTGATATATATTCCTTATATTATTAGCCATGCTCCGAGTTGATATTCAAAAACTTAGTAAAGGTCATACAGATCATGCTGAATGTGATTCTGAACCTGAAGAATTCATTTCTGTTGCAACTGCAATCTTGATCCCTCCTACAAACCTGACCACTGTGAAGTGTTCAGGTCCTTAAAGACCAGCCAAACATCTGCGTTAAAACCAGATGACAGTGTTTGTTTGCCTTCGAGCTCCTGAGCTGGAGCACAACCTGAACACTGAGGTCTGGTCCACCAAACCAGTATCTACTTTAAATCACTTCTGAGTCTCACTTTAATAGACTTGCTTTTATGTGGTGATGTTTTATTAATTTTTCCTGACGCCCGTCTTTTTATGTGAAGCTTTTATGTTTCTTGCTTTGCTTTTATGTTTCTTGCTTTGCTTACATTACTCTTTCATAACGCCTCACTTTTTTACTACTTGTTTGCTGAAATGGTGTTGCATGTGTGCTCCATCTGGAATCCAAAATCACAGCTCTGTTTTCACAGACTTTACTCGATTATTCTAGTCAATTTCAAAGTCAATCTCGCAGCTTTCTCTTTTCTATAAGTCCTTAATAGCCATAATGATTTTCTAATTTAAACAGAAAATGCATCTAAGACATTAATGCATTCATAATGGTATAAGTGTATATTATTCAAAATGACTGATCCTCAAGTAATATTTTGATCATTTTGCTGAAGTAAAAGTTGAAATTGTGGTCTTTCAATAAGTTTTTCATGTTGTCGTGGTATTTCTGCTCTTTCTGAAAGGATTAGAGGGCCGCTGCCTTCACTGTACTCGTCTAATTAGATTCAACTGTGTAACATTTAAGAAATTATTCTGCTTAATGTTAATGTGAGATGTATGCAGCATGAATACAGAGAGACGGGCCTTGACAATGGCGACCAGTTTGGCATCATTATTGCTGCAATTCTACTTTCCTTCTAAGTTTTATTTGCCCAGTTATAACGCTACATCATAAACCAAAACTTTCCAAAGCACTGCACGGACGAGCGTTAACTTCCACGCTGATTAATCTTCGTGTGCACGTTTTAAAGTGAACACAGCATGTTGCTACATCTGTGAAACAGCACAAATGTGATGATATCCTTTTTAACAAGGAGAAAAGACAGCACAGGTCTCTGGGAGTCTTCTGGGGTAATTTAGCACAAACACAGCGAGGGAAACAGACTATTTCAGAAGGTAGTGATCCATCAAACACTGAGGAGAATGTCCAGTTGGTGGCTCCAGCAGGCTTAGAATAGCCTTTTGTTCAAACACCTTTAATAATTAAACACCTACTCAGCCCCTCAGGCTTCACAAGATTGAAGACTTTCGCAGGGGGGGAAAAAATCCCCTTCTCTTCCCTGTGCTGTTGTAACCTGGAGAGCTTGGCAGAGATGAGGTGCGCCGTATCACCTAATGCCTTTTCCTTGCGCTGAACAAAACCCCTCTGACTCCTTAAGCACACCCATAAAAGAGAAATACTTGGAATACATCTGTCTCTACAGCTCTATAACACACATTTGTGGCACTTTTCAATGCAGTTTTTATATCAGAAGTACACTTATGATGAGGTATGATATGATCTTGAAGTAAGTGATCTTGGTATAACAATATTTTGCGCCAGTAATCAGCAATCTGGACTGCTTTTCAGCACATGAAGTCATCCATAACATAGACAAAACTAAAAGTCAATAAGGGCAAGCAGGTGAACTGTATTTTAAATGCAGTAACACATATAATCATTGACTTGGATTTTTTTTTTTTTTTTTTTTAACAAAAAAGTTAAAAATCAATCTTCAGGAGTTTTTGTCTGTTGCTGCTTTGCTTGAAAAATAAAGCTTCCCACACACAAAGTAACCATACCAGTTTTCCACATAAATAACAGCAGCATTGTGTCGTCCTCTTCACCCTATTTTTCACTAACTTCTGTAACTCCGCGTGCTTCTTGCATCACCTGTAAAGTGTTTGTCGGATGTTTTTCCATGCTGTAACATGAAGCTATATCTACTGCTGTACTGGAGAGTAACATTTCATCACCTCGCCATCTCACCAAAGATAAAAACAACCAACAATTAGTTAACATTCAGCAGCAGCGGAGCGACCTCATGGCCTCGGGGTTTAAGGTACCATTAAATTCCCAGTTCTTGGTCCTGGACCTTTTGTTGCGTGTCGTTCCTCATCTCGCTCAGCCCTCAGTTCATGTCAGCCCTCTAATTAAGCCATAAAACTACCCCCCAAAATGGTAAAAAACAAAAACAGAAAAAAACAATTATTTCATAAGGCTTTGCAATTGGCTTGCTGCCAGTGCCTCTTGGGATATGTTGTTGTCGGGAAGAAAATAATTATTTCTTCCACTATTTTATCTCTGTATCAGTCAGGTAAAGACTTCTAACATCCTCAGAGTGACTCTGATGAGTACATGTGAACTGGAGAAGTAGCTCAGGGATTGTTTGATGAAACATGCAGTTAGTTTGTGTATCAGCTGTGCTCTTTCCTCAGCGGGTCACAAGCTTTTGTAAGAGTGTAGTTTTGCTTCCTGCCACATTAAACACTCACTCCGTCCTGTTCCGGCTCCCGTGGGACCAAATAATGACTAATGCAAAAAAAAAAGGGGGGGGTTGCAGATATGCTGAGAACAAGCACCTGAGAGAGAACAGCTGTCTTGTAAAAGGTCAGTCTCCCACTGTTCCTTGGTCTCTCTCTCCATTTCCGGCCTCTTGGCCATCTCCCCTCTCCTTCCCACCCCCACCCGTTTGACTCCAAAGTCACGTACTTTGGCTTTTTTCTCACACACATTGCTCTCACTCCCTGTGCGCTGCACCTAGAGGATTCTTGGCAGAGCCTGACCACCTTGTAATCCCATGTAGAAAAAAAAAAATGGAGTGGGTGGATAAATGTACTGCAGCCTGCTTTATAAAACTTCCCTGCGAGTGGATATATATGGGTCTCTTGAGGTGTTTGTTTTCCCCGAGTGTAGTGTAGCTATCATCGTTACGCACATGTGGACCCCCCCTTACACGCACACACAAACTTACACACAGGCACTTCTAAACATTGACAAACAGTCTCGAAAAGGCAAAAAACAAACATAAATCGAATTGGTTACATTTGGGTTGTTTTGGGGAGAAATTTCTCATAACCCACTCGACAAAAAGAGGCCGCTTCAATTTTGCAGACAAACAAACAATGTTTGGAGCGATCACTTTCAATAAATGCCCTACTCACATATTTGAGCGCTAATATTTATCATGAAATCGGCGCGGCCGCCAGACCGACTAAACAAATACCGAGCTCCCACGTCTCTTAGACCAACACACATGCAAAAACCAACAGTAAACAATCACACTGACACCGCCATGTCACTGAAAGTAGCCTAGCACTGTGAGCGAGGCAGAGGTGGTGGTGTGCAGCAGCGGCAGCTGTACTTCAAGCTGCAAGAAGCAACTTTTTCATATTGGTATGTCAAATCAACAGCAATACTGCTTTATGTTTAGGCAAAACCCTCCCCATTTCCTTGAAGTAGTCCTTTCAATGTGACTGAGGACATTTTGGGGCGTGAACCATTTCTTGTGGGTGGATCATGTGGGCGTAGCAGGCAGTGAGCTTGTTAACATTACCAAGGTGATGCTAGAAACAGAAATTGAAGATAAAAGGGAGAACAGAAAATCAATGTTACAATTTCGTAATACATTCTAGGAATAAATAGTTTATGCAATATTCCCTTTATGTATACCCAAAATTATGTGGACACCTGAACATCATATCCATATTAGAAGTTGTGCAAAAGCTGCTACCCATCTCCTGCTACAAGTCTGTCCACCATATTTCTACTGCAGGGGTTTATTTAGCAACAAAGCATTATTGAGGTCCTGTTTATTCCCTGGTCAGGGCTCTGGGCATGCCAGTTAAGTTTAAGGGAATTGGCGTAAGGAATCACACATTTTGGCACAATATTTTGACACAATCAATCAATTACTCTGCTTTGACCTTGGACCATCGTTCCCAATTACAATTCTAAACTTCTAAAGTCCAGAGATTCATTATTGGATTATATTTATATTTGATTTTACTGAGATCATCCTTTGGAATGTGTCCATTAACTCCACACCCAAAGATCAAGCAGATATTCTTCACATAATGACATCTTTGATATTCAATAGTATTTAGCCTGGAATTGGGCCACAGCAGTGCCCGCAATCAGCTTTTGAATCAGACTTTGACCTTTTCATATTGGTAAAAGCTTTGGATTTTTTAGCCAGAAATGTCTATTCGCTGTCTCCTTTCTTTCACACACAATCAATCTGTTTGCCTGTAGGTCATGTCATGTTACATAGAAACCAAGTGCCCTGCAAGTTCTACCACTAAACATGCTGTTCAAACTTTCTCCAGAGCATTTTACTTCCATTCTCCCAGTGTGTATTCTGTATATGTGCACCTTAACGTGTGTGTATGTGCGTGTGCATATGGCATGAATATGAAAATCAGCCCTGTGCGAGCCCCTGGGTGGCTGAGAGCAGGTCTCAGAGCTCTGACTTGATGAGGGACTCTGTAAGACCCTTTACTGTGGTGACTTCTCCCTCTTCCTCCTCTTCCTTATCATCTGCATGCAGAAACAGGGATGGATACGCGGACCGGGTTGTGAAGTTGCGGTGGGGGTTGTGTATAGGCGCCAGGAGGGATGACCAGGGTTACGTTACGGTCAGCAAATTTGCGTCACAGCTTTTAATTGTATTTTCAGGCATTTCAGACTAATAAGGCCTTTGTCTTGAGTCCTAAGAAGACTTTGGAAGTAAGGAAGGAAGGGAGGAAAAGACAGCGAAATGAAATAAATCAGCATATAAAATAAGGAGGTAATGATGGTAGCGGAAGGGAGGGGGGGAGCGGGGCGACAGGTCTCGGTGGGTTTTTCAATGGCTTGTCAAAAGTGAGGCGGCGGCAGGGTGCGTGACAGCTCTGACAAGAGTTTGCGGAGGTCCTTCAGCGTTTCTCTTTTGTGTGACAAGGGGAGGCGGGCAGGGAGGGCCGTTCGGCAGCTCAAGACAGCCGAGGTCGCGGGAGCGGTTTCCAGTGGGTCGCATTAACGCCAACCTGCCTGTCATGACTCATGAAGTTTCCTGAAAGAAGGCAGACGAAGAAGATAAAAAGCATGTTTCGAGTGGTTACGGAAGGTGAGGCAGGGGAAAGGTGGATGAGCTACATGTGACCCAACATGTACATCTTCCTGGGAAGGACGTGAATCTTATTACCTCCTGCGTGTAGATCAGAACGGAGCTTCATCAGAGTAGATGGTGAGCGGCCAAAGCCAGCTGGCACCTCACTGATGCAGCCATGTTTTATCCATTTATCAGCCCGTAAGCACGATAACTTATTCCTTTCCCTCTGATGTGCCATTATGAGCTCCAGCAAGGTAGAGGAGAAGAACACACTGTGTATTCAAAAATAAAAAATACACAGATCGTACCTCAGTTTATTGCATACATGCTCTAAATGTCCTTGATAGGGAGAGAAAAATATTTACCTTTTCTCGGATGTATATTTAACACTGTTTCCATTCAAAATATCTAAGCACTGACTCCTTCTTGGGTAGTGTGGCATTACAGTGAACACCAATACTTTCATTCAATAAGTCATTATAATTCATTCATTCATTCATTACATGCTTATTCAAACTCTGGTGATAAATTGTTAATATATATAGTTAAAGACAAACTAAAAACAGCCTGCACTGCTGTGATATTAATTTGCACGATACACAAAATATACCTTTTATCATATATAACATGTAGTAGCAAATGTCTGTTAAAATGCTTGATTATTACAAACTGATCAAAAATAATGATTGTATTGCACTGTTAATTTAACAAAAATGAATGCAGACCTTTTAGTGCTTTAAAAGTTTACCCAACTTGAGTTAAAGAGACCGCGAATTGATTTTTTTTTTAATTAATATTTTGTGTGGACATGAATAAAACCAGCATCTGTAATAGAATAAAGATATATTTAAAATTGTCATGCATGCATTGAATGAAAAAGTTCACCATAAATAATGACTTGTTGTAATGGGTCTGAACTTGTGGTCCTGTAACAGACAGATATTAGCCTGTAGCTCCTCCACACTCCCAACCAGCTCGGGCACAGGTCTTTGTTTCGTATTTTGCCTCATTGCTCGGTGGAACATTTGTTTCTCTGCATTCTCCACATTTGCCATTGTCTTCCTGCAGCCTTTCAACCCAGCCTCACAAACGTATTCTCCAAAACAATTGTCAGTAATAGGAGTCGAGCAGATTCAACCATGAATATGCATATTAATCTCTCACCACAGTGCACTGCTAGAAGAGTCCACCAAAAAAAGAAAAGTTTTCATCCAATTATACTTCTAAATCAGCAATAATTACAACCCTATACATCATCTGCATATTTCAATTAATATTCAAATCTTGTATAGGGTTTTGCATGCAAATGTATAATATATTCAGGATTAGGTATATTACAATTAAATCTATCTCTATCCAGCCTCTACCTTGCCTCTCCTTAATAAGCTGTGTTCCCTGGTAATGTTCCTGAACTTATTATAATGCAATATGCTCAGGCATAAGAATCACACATCCTTAATATTATTTCTCGCAATTAACATGGAGCCGAAATACAGAAGGCCTCCTTCGTTAATTTGCACAGACACTCACATATAATGCAAAACAGAAGGGGAGTAAACAGGTCTCTGTCTGACTTCCACACGAGTCAGTCAAGTGTTACAAATCTAATTTAAATATATGAATGTTTGGCTTTGTCCATTTCCCTGAACTTGACTCGGCCGCATCACGTCTCCGTCGAATAGGAAATTATGCTGCTTAGTATTGTTGCCCAGCAGTCTGCAGGATTGTGAAAAAGGCGCTGTAAGACATTTGTCAATACTTTGTGCATTCGCTATCTGTCCAATTTATTTGTCCTATACCCTCAAAGCTCAGGGGACTTCAATTAGACAAGTACCTGTATCCGCTGCTCTGGTCTACAGCTCCCAGGAGTCCTTGTGCTCTCATATTGAATCATGGAGAGACAGTTAATATTCCAGTGGAAGGGAGGATCTATAAAGTCACCACCATAAACTAGAGAGAGGCCTTTGTAACATCCAAATAATAGCAGTAAATAAAGAGCTTACACCTGTACGGCGAGGGCCACGTCCTGATAGGATGTACTCTGCTGGCCTGCAGACAGCTGTAAACACCCTGAGTAAAGAACAGTGAGCACTGTTAATGGATAGGTTTATTTTAAAGCATGCCATCTGCCATCAATCACCCAGAAGTATTGGGTAGTTGAGACGCAAGTTAGCTTAAAGTCCCCTCTTCGTTCTTCTTCTCCTCTTCCTGCTTCGCCGGGAGCCCGATAAAGATTGCGAGGAGGTGGGGGCGAGATGTCTGGGAGGGCAGTGGTGCCGGTACACATGTCCCTGAGAGAATAAAGCATCAAACCCACTCAGCAGCACCACTAACAATAATAAAAATGCCTCGGCTTAAAGGTGACATTCCCAATTTACGATTATTTGTGTCTATAAAGTGTATTCCTCGCCTCCTGACTCATTCGCACCCCTCCCTTACAAGAACAATGCATTAGGAGGGGGGTGCTGAGGGTAAATGGAAATTCTATCCATTTTACTAAACCGACAGGCCCCACTATACCTGAGACTTTCAATTTTGCCGGCGTGACCTCCAAGGAGACATTTCTGTCTCCTCTCTGTCTACCTTCGCCTCATTCAATTCCCTGTTTGCTCCGACCGGCCCTCCGAGCGCCCGGGGGCCCGCAAAGCCGTTATGGATGAGCTCCGAGGCAATTCTGAAATAGAGAGAGGAGAGGAGCGTAGATCTCCGCTCCCCTCGAAAAGATTTACTTCAGGGTGTAAGATGGATGAAATCAGCCTCTGTATCTCTTTTAGTGATTGTTTTTCCTTCCGTTCTTTCTGCCTTTTTTGTGTAAAAGGAGGTTGTTCAATAGGATGGGAAATCTGATGGATTAGGAGGCCGAGATCAGAGCCAAACTAACAGCCAAGGTGGAGATGTGGTGTTAACCTGAGTAATGCTGTGTTCCAGGCCAGCTGATACGGCTCCCGAACACCTTTACAGAGCCAAGACTCACACAGTCACATTGACTTCATTAGTCTTGTGTGTCAGAGGTGCAGAGAAATACTGATAGATGCAAGACAGCCCCAGTTATTACCTGTTATTCAAGAAGGAAGATATGACAAAATGCTCGATATGCTGGGATACTCTACTGTACATTAAATGACTGCTCAGAAAGCAAACTTTATTAGGAGTAGTAATGTAAAAGAAATCAGAAGTGTTGAAGAGTAAAGAGTATTGATTTTTTTTTTTCAAGTTCAGACTTAAATAAATACTGGGAATGGGTAAAGTTTTTTTTTATTTTATTTTTTTTAATCTAGCACATAGCCAATTGTTTGATTTAATCAAAATTTACAAAGGCACTTATGTTCACTTTTTTTGGCAAGCAGATTTCCCTGTCATGTGGACCAAAAAGTCGGCCAGTCTAATGCCACCATCAGCGATGAGTTAATTGAATTAATCATGTTGTTTCAAAGTAGCAGACCTGTAATGTTTGATTGAATCAATACAAACCACAACTGTCTAACCTTGACTTGCAAATCAGTCCAGGAGGAGTCAGCAGTCACTGACTGTGTAAAACAAAGCGTCAATATTATGAATCACTTAAACCACAACAGGTCTTTCAGCATACAGTCATAAAACTTCGCCAAAAATATCTGGCTGATAGTTCCAGTAGAATGAGAGATTTGCTTCACACACACACTGAACATGGGACCACCTCTATGAAAAACAAGATTACAATATAGCTTTTCATCATTGTCCTTAACAAACAAAACCATAAATAAGGAACAGAATTCGAAATATTTGAATTACAACATAAAAGAATAGCAGTGTTGGCATGGACTTGCACAAACCCATTTGAGCAGTGTTTGAGAGTCGAGCACTCAGAGACCGGTAACTGAGTCAAGAACAGTTAGTTATGTTGAAAGGAGCAATTATTGCTGAAAAGGCCATTTGTGGCTGCAGTCAGTGACATGTTTAATTGATAAAAAGCTATTAAGGTCCACCACGCCATCCATCATTAAATTTGTCATGGAAATCAACAGAAGCTCAAATGGATCAAATTCAATGTTCTGCCAATAACGCCGCCTGGCAAAGTTACAGAAACAACATCCAGGGAGAGCAAAGCGAGCCCATCTGCAGCCGAACTTTTATCAGTACACAGATCCGCCGGACAAAAAAAACGTCTCGGCTGCTGAGGGGAACCGCCTGGACAGGAAACAGACATTACTTCTGCTTCGCTCTCCATCGCGGGGAGGTGATGGCACATAAAGTATTCCCGTGAAGGATGGCGGGAGAGAGGAAGCAGCCTGAGACGCAGCCAAGTTTCTATTGAGTTATGGACATTTTCAGCAAAGAGCCTTCAAGAGCGGCACTCCTCAAAGTGACTGAGCTCACACTTAGCACGGACAATATAAATGGAATTGTCGACGTTAGTATTTCCTCATTCATTTTTTTCCCCTGTTAAATCTCTTATTCTTTTTTTATGCCTCCGAGGCGTATAAAGGGAAGCGCATGTAGAGTATCACATGTACTGTGTCAGGTATAAATGAAACTGCATGGAGCTTACTTAACCATCTGTCATGATTGGAGCGCTGGGATCATAAGTGCATTTCAGTGACAAGCGTGACATGATGTAGCAGATGAATTATTAAAGAAAGTCACATCACATCAGCGGATTGAAAAATAATAATTGTTTGGCAGTTCGTAGGCAAACTTTGCAAACAGAGGGATAGTGTTTGTGATCGACAGTGTTTGGAGATAAACGAAATGTTGATTTGGACTCTTAAGTCGCTCGCCGCTGCATCACTGATGGTGCCGTAACCATGGCTAATTGTATGTCTAAACCCTCTTTGGGATGAGCGCCGCGCCGGGAATAGAGCGGCTCCCGGTTTGACAGTGATGGTTCATGGGATGACAAACAAACGCCACAGAGGATCAATGTGAAGAGGTCCATCTTCAAAACACTAGAGAGACGGGAGACGACAGAACTGATCTTCCGTGACAAGTGTCCATGTCTTCTCAGAGAATTCAGCAGGGGTGCTTCTGTGTTTAGGGGATATTGTTTGCACTTCATGGGGATGATAAGAAGAGTTTTCACTCTAAAATTATTAACTTTTTGACAAGATGCTGTTTTCTTGTCAAGTTTGGGACCTATGATTTGAATTTAAGTCTACATATTGACAATACTAAATAGTGAGCTTGCAAATGAACACACGGTGAATTGAAAACATAATTATTACAGCGTCCGTTAATGGGAATAGAGGCTGGTGACTAAAAGAAATTGATAACAAACTGTGCTGTTAGGAAAGATAATCCCCAAACAAAAAAGCAGCAAAAAAGAGGGAGCTGGACACTTGGAAAAACAGATTCTTTTTTCCAAAACACATTCAAGCAAATATCTAAGATTTTCAGCATAAAAGCATGTAATCTGAATTAGAGATACAGTAAATGCTACACCTGCAGGGGATGCATTCAGAATTATTGATCATAATAGCTTCACTGGCTGTTGGTATATGTGAAGGAATAAATCAGTTCAAACACAGTCAGTCTCATAACATTGGATAGAATTTATAAAAGACAATTCAACGTTTGCTTAAGATAAAATAAAGCCAAAGCATTTGAGATGCGTTTTTCCACTTTGTACAAACGCTTTCTCTGAGGCGCAGACAATCTACATAAACCTGTTGGATGTGTTTAACTTTCTCTTTTTTCTCCAGTTACGATGACTTTAAACAAAGACTAATCACTGGACAAATGAGTGACTGTACCCCCAAGTCCAATTACTGGAAAAAAAAATAGCTGCTTTGTGCCATTCACTGATTACATCAATAAGATTCTCCTCGGTAGGAGCCATCATTACATCAGTTTGAGCAGTAATTTTACTCATTTATATGGATTTTATAATGTAATATTCCCAGCAAAGTAAACATTTAGATATGTGGGGGGAAAACAAATGCATGCATATGAAAGTAAAGAAAATATGAAGTTTCTCACAGAACCAAATTGGCAATCACCATCCTTCTACCCCATGGTCATAATGAAATTGCGTTAGCAGTGGTTGAAATAAATGACATAATTCTATGTACACACAATTAAAGGAGAAAGCTACAATCGCACAGAGTTAGTTTATGATAGCACAAAGCAAAACCAAACCTATAAATAATGAATACGTCCATAATTATTCTGTCTCAGATTTGCATAATTATTGTTTTCCTTTTTTTTTCTTGGAAGCATCTGTTAACATTGCAATCCTTTCTTTGTTTCAAAGAGAAATGCCATACCTTCCTGCAAAAGTGCTCACATGGATGGGAATAAAAAGGCATTATAAGGAAATGCTCTTCATTTATAATTAATATGGTGGTCACAGTGACACAATGATATTGCTGCAAATGCACTGCTATTATTCTAAATGAGCATTGCTGTTGAATTGGTAAGGCTCAGCTTTAGTGGATACCAGACTCCATTATTTTTCCCAAATACTCAAAAATCTTCCATGTGAAAAGGAAGGATGTTTTAAACGTTCTCTCATGTTATTTAAAGTTTGGCTTTGGTCAGGATAAGCTTTAGTATTTAATATTTATTTAATTTACAGATTAAATTCACCAAAACCTCAGCCTTTTTTACAACCCCAAACGGAATGTGTCTGTCTAATGACTAGTGTGCTGTTTCATGTAATTTTCTCACATTATGTGCCACCAACATGTAATCCTGTGTTATGAAGCCATGGTCATTTTCACATAGTTTCAATGCACACAACCTGATCTCACGTAATTGAGACTGGTTGGTCAAGCCAGTACTTTAGAGGGAAATTGATGGCAGGGCTTGCACTGCTTCCTTTTTTCATTGATTGCATGAAGTTGTGATTTGATCACATCACTTCTTCATGATTTGTGCAACTGACAGCAACAGCTTTTACTCTTTGCCTTAATTAAGATGCAATCAAATTATCGAATATGCCCCTTTTAACTGCATTGAAGCCCTCAATTACAAAATTGTTTTTTTTGTTGTTTTTTTTTACACCTCTGCATGGAAACAAGCAAGAAGTTACATTTTTGAAAAGAAATTTTTCCAGTGATAAGCATGCATTTGAGAAGCTGAAACCAGGTAATGTTAAGTATTCAACTTTCTGCCGGTACCCTTATCAACTGAACAGCGTAGAAAACCGTCACAGAGCTCCACTCGAGTGTCCCCGTGCTTACATCTCATTTAGGATCAAAACTCCTCATTACTCTTGCGTACCTGCTATTTGAGCAGTGTTTGTTGAATGAGCCTGGCTCGCGGCCAAAGTGGCCTGTTAGCTGCTCTCCAGCGGCCCTCGAGCTGTGTATAACCAAAGAAAACATTAGCCAGGTGACTTATCATGGAAGTCTGTGGCTGACCTTTTAATGCGCCTGTCATTGATTGCATAGCGTGGTACACTCTGTCCATCCCAAGGTGATAGATTATTCAATTAACTATTGACCTTTCCTGCAGACTCATTTGTCGATGGAAACGCTTTTATGACAGCAGTGCATTTAGAAAGCAAAGGATGCTGAGTTTTGATTTTAGGATTTACTGTGTGCATTATGATTTCCCCCCATCTCTCCTCCCCTCTTTCTCATGTTGACTTTTTGATTTACATTGTTGTATTATGAAGTTTGGCTCTGGTGTTGCTCCTGTGCTGGATTGCAACTGTCGCTGTACAAAGAGAAGCTTTTTCCACGTGTTGGCAGGCCGGCGCTGCTTTCTGGATTTATCCTACCTACTTGTGCTTTACTCAGACATATTTCATGGCCCAATGCAGCTCGTTAATGTAGCCGTAAGCTATTTGTTGAAGTCGAGAGATGTGCATTTGTATTTGTCGCTGCTTCAGAAATGTGTAGCCATGAATCAGCACCTATAAGGTTCCCATTTGGCACTGCTGTTGTTGTCTTCATCTCAGATATTACTCATTGCTATCAGAAAGCAGACTGATGGTATTCACATTATTTTTTCATCCAGCTGGTGCTTCACATTGACAGAAACCCGCAGTTGAGCTGGGCAAGACTTAGATTAGTGCTCTTGTATAGGATGTAGGCTCTTTATTGTTTTTGCAGGCACTATTCAGATGGATCACTGCAGAGCAATGAGAGAATGTGGAACATGTGCAACAGAGTTCATCTTATCAGCAAGTAGTTACCATTTGGGATCATTGCAATGAGTTTTGAGACATCTGTTCAGTACTATTACCCAACTAAGCTTCTCGGCTTATTAGCCACCTGCTTTCTTAGTGCTATGTGACTCTTTGGGCCAGCAATGAGTCAGGCAACTTTCTGGGCAGGATTCCAGGGCAGCGCACCTTCCTGCTCAGGACCTGAAGTGAGAAACATGGTAATGTACGCAGGAAATTGTAAATCAGCAGTCTGTTGGGTATCTGTTTGCAAGTAGCATCTTTTTCTTTATGACCATCAAAGGTACAACACAATTTTCTTGTAATGAGGTTTTTCCAAACTTGATTTGACTCTTAAGGATAATTTTGGAGCTACATGACAGGTCATTGTATCTGCCAGCATCCACAGTAAACACAGAAATATAGAGCAGAATGACGATGCTGAGCGTGAGGTTGCCATGGTATCACTGCATCGTGTTTTGAGACATCTGTTGGGGTAATGTTGCCCGACAAGGTTGCCCAAAAAGTTGTTCGATCACTCACTACATTTTTATCCACATTCTGTCAAAAACTGTATTTAATTCCTTTTTTTATAGAAATTTATAATGGACGTAACTTTGTGTTTCATGAACTTTTTAACTCGGACGCTTCTCAAATCTGGCCCTAAACCAGAAGTACAAGAATCCTTTCAAGGTTCAGTCAAGAAAAATAAAAATATGTTAATATTGTGTTATTTTCTGTATTGTAGTAGTTCTGTCTGTAGGTTTGTTTAGGGGCCTTCTCATATAAGCTCCTTTAAGATTGCGTCAAAGGATTTTTCGTGGTGCAAACACATGAGCTCATGTTAAATTAAGAATTAAAAATGTGCAGTTCCCTCCTCCCAGGCAGCTGGACCCCACCCATCTGCCACTGCACGCAGGTTAAAACAAACGGTGCGAGTTTGCTGCAGATCCCCCTCGCCTCAGGTTAAATACCCAGTCGTGACTTGATGCTGGATGACATGTCTAGCCAGCGCCAGTTTAAGGACCCACCTCCTCCTCCTCCTCTGCCCGTACTCATTGTTGTTAAAGAGGATGTGACAAAGAGCGATATCGGTAGAATGAATATTTAATACGCCCTCCCCCTGACTTATTCATGTTCCCCGGGCGTATCAGCCTTGCACATCCTTGCTCTCTACCTGTCACATTCCCTCTCACAGAAAGAGGCATGGAGCCATCATGGCCAAGTAATAACTTTACTTTCAGTGCGGAAAGTCGTAGAGCAGAGACATCTTGATCAAGCAATCCTTTGGAAATGATGTAAACTTGCAGAGAGGTGATAGATATCCGTTATCTGGTACACCTCTTAAATATCATCCTCCCCTTTAACAGTTTTGACAGGAACTGCTTTCCCCCTTGTCAGAGCCAATTGGTTGAGGGATCGAGGGATTGAACATCTACGGGAGGACAGGAATACCGCAATTACCGACAAAGGACGGAAGGGGGGTATCTGTTAGTGATGTTTGATGTGATTTATCCGACAGCGCCGGGAGTGCATTTAAACGGGGCCCAGTGACGCCATGACATTGACGGAGTCGTGTTATCAATTGGACTCCTCTGAGCACGAGTGGCTGAGAAAGCTGCTGTCAGGATCTGAGTGACAGTTCATCATAACTACCTCATTTGCCCCCCCCACCCCCCACCCCCACCCCTTTCTGGTGAGAAAAGAGAGAAGAAGAAAAGGAGGAAGTGGAGACAGATCTGAAGAGGGAGAGGCAGATAAATCACCTCAGCTTACAGAGAAGCTGGCCCCTACTCAACTGGAATCACTCGTCTCAGTCACCAGATCTCGGCCTGTTTGAAACTCCCGCAATCTCAGAATCTGTGAAAGTAGAATATATCCTAAAGTCCCATGAGAACTTTGTCTTTGAGGTGGACTGTATACAGAGGAGCAATTCACACACACAGACGAAATGGTCCTCCGTGATTATCTTTATGAATATGTAGATGTTGATTTTTATTGCTTTTACACTGGTTAGGCTTTATGGGGGCACATGGTGCACTTATAGCCTCTTCAGGTTTGTAGCACCTGATGGAAGTAATCTTTCTTAGGTGGTTTAGAATAAACACACCTACTAGACATATTTAGTACCTTTTTACTTCAAAATGTCTTGAAATTAAGCAGTCAGAATGTCTCACATTGATTTTAATTTAAAATAAAATAAAATATTATTCTCAAATTTAGACATTTAACTTGTACTGAGATTTATTTATTTATTAGTCTATCTTCATATGCTTTTCCTTATTCTTATCTATAAAATAAATCAGAGTGATGCATTGTAAACCCTAAATTTAATGAAAAAAAATAAAAATCTGTGACGATGATAACCACGCTGGAGTTTAGTTGAATCAACAAAAAAACAGATCCAGTCGACTTAAGTTAGTTTTGCATTGTCAGACAATTCAGAACAACAAATCAATAAACTGAAAAAAGACACAAACAAGACAAAAAAGACAGAAACCAACCAAACAGAACAAATCCTAGATGTAGGCCTTAGTCACTGTGTTTATCATGTGCACAGTTCCACAAAACAACACACACACAAGGTACAGTCATCATCAGGCAACATCTGTGCGCTGGTCAATAATTCACCAATGTGAGACAGTGTTTCAGTGTAAGTTTTGAAAACAAGGATAGGTTGCACTTATCCCGACCTGGAGTCATGAGAAGGGTTATGGAGCCTCGTTAACAATGCATGAGAGCCGCATTCTGAATCCCCACCACCGTTCATGCATTTTTTAAGGAAAAATACTTTGCAGAGTGAGGGGTGGCTAACTGTGTTTAGTCTAAAAATAAAACGCTATATATCTCTTTACTGTTGATCTGGTGAAGCCTCGTAAAACTGACACCAACGTGGGTGAGCTGGGAGCGAGGTAGAGCGAGTAACAACCTCTTGATAGATGCGATTATGACTGAGCTTTGCCTCTTGTTTCTCTCTCTCCTATACACATTCTAAAGACACACATGAATATTTGTATGTACACATTAGCATTTGAATATTTGACATTTGTAGACTGAGTCCTTCAACTCTTACGTTTTGACCCTATTTATTGTAAGATTCTTGTAATGTTGCCAAAACAGAAATTAAAGTATATATGACCCTTACATGCATATGCTCAGAGCAGCACTCATCAGCTAATGCCTGAAATAGAAATAAAGCTGCAGTGGAGGATTTCTTGATGAAGTAAAGGGGTCACACATTCACTCACACCCCGCAAACAGTGAGACATCGAACTATTGTTTGAACAACCAATCAAGATGTCATGTTATGGTTTAAAAAAAAAAAAAAAAAAACTTGTGCCAGCATTTCAGATGTTACGTGATAGTCAGCTAGACATCTTGCTAGACATTGTAGTTGTCTAGTCGGACTGCGATGCTAAATCACTAGAGGACACTTTTAGGTAAACAGGATACCTGATACATGTGCTGTGTTCACTGCTGACTTGTTGGCATGTCAGAATATGTCAGGTTTTAGCAGCTCTGGAGTGGAACTGTAAGTAATTACAGCTTAGGGAGGTTCTGGCTCCGTGGGCCCCTGACCCCTTGGGCCCCTGGGCTTGTGCCTGGCAGGCCAGCCTGGGAATCCGTCCATGTCAACCAAACTGTAGCTGCAAAGCACGGATATTTTAGTAAATAATATATCATACAAAAGCCGTGGTGGTGAACATGCACTGAACTGAGGTTGTGCAGAGCTGTCCAACATCAACGTTGTGCTTGGCGAGAGACATCGTCATATAACTTAATATGCTGATAATTCTGGGACTTAAAAATTAAACAAAGTATGACAGAAGTAAGGTTTGGAACTTGTGGGACTATATTTAAAAGAAAAATGGTTGGTGACAAGACCATGGTCCCAACTGATAATCACCATAAACTGTACAGGGCTCTCCATCTGAAACATTTCCAAAACTAACCTTGGGTACATGAGGTGTAATAAGAGACATTTCTTTTAAATCAATCTACAAGTTGTGTGATAAAACAATATCAACTTTCAACTGAACTAAATAGCCCACCAGGGACACATGGGTGATTTTTATTCCATCAGGCCTGTCACCAGAAACAAAAATAGGATTTCTTTGACCAACAGAGGGTAGAGTTACAACATGTAGAAACCAATAATTTGCAAAAAGAGTAATGTTGCAGAAAACGCAAGAATATCCAGCATTCTGGAAAGCTGTGATCTACTTTCCCAGACCTAAATGTGCTATTCCACCAGTTATTCAGATTTATTAAACAATATATCATGACTGTTTGACTTTGTGTCAACACTCCAAACTCTGTGGCGGTGTTCGAGCTGTTATGTTGCCGTTCCTGGTTTTAATCATTTTTGGCCGGTTTCCACTTCCTGCCTGAAAAGTGAAACAGCTTAGGAATGTCATTCTTTGAAAAGAAAACAGAGAGGATCCACAGAGGAAGTCCTCCCACAGTCCTCTGGTCTCCATGCACGGCTAAACACACACACACACACACACACAC
>JAOWBC010000959.1:1324988-1336693 GCA_028566105.1 Hypoplectrus providencianus | reverse complement strand
ACACACACACACACACACACACACCTCTACTCTGACACAGACACAGGCATGCGCGCACACACACACACACACACATTCTCACACCCACACGTAAAACTCTCCCACACAGTCAAACAGGCACATGTGTGCACACACACTGACACACCCAGACTCTCCATGCACACACACACATATAGACTTTCTCAGTTACAGACACACACTGATACACTCTCTCATACACACTTCCACAGAGGCCTGCAACAGCAGGGCTTGCTGGGAAACATCAGACACCCAGGGAGGAAGGAGGACAGGCTTTTCCCACATTTAGACTCCATGGATACTTCAGATGTCAGGCTAAAAATAGAGCCAATGTTAAACCAAACCAACACTGAATCAACTACAGCAACAAGCCCGTCTGCTGTGCTCTGCCACACTTTGGCCCAGTGTTTAAACACTTAAACACAGCACAATTGTCATGATGGTTAAACAAATCTTAACCACAGTGAATTCAGATTTCCTCATTTTGTGCTCATCTGCCTGTATAACCTGTCAAAAATGTCATGTAAAATAGAGAAAAGGTGATGAAACTGAAATGATAGTATAAAAACAATTATGAACAATAACTTACATTTACTTTACAATAATTACGATGGAAATATGAACCCATGGTGGACATGATGGTCATTTTTCTGTACTCTCTGAGTATCCTGTTCCTCCTCTTCTTCTTTGATAAATGCACTCTCTTTTTATAGCGTATAATATTTCCCAAAATGCACTGGATGGCTGCACGAGTAGACATTTAACACTGACGGCGTGCATCCTCATTCACACTGTCAGATGACAAACTCTACGTCATGCAAATCCTTGTGGCCATGTGGATACAAACTTCAATTTAAGCTCCGAGAGTTTTGCTCCCGATGATCTATTTTCATCTGCTCTTGCATCAGCGACACAAAACATTAGTCACAGTTTTTTTTAAAATTTATAATATGAAGTTGGACTTGATGACAGCTCATCTTTACAATTGGGGTAAAAAAAAAAAAAGTTGGTGCCTAATAATAATCACACTTAAAGCTGAGAGAATCAACACTGCAGGATAGAGGATGACTTTTTATATCTTCAAACTAACAGTGGTTATTTTTGAATGCGGTGCACCTTTTTCTATATAATCAGTATTAAATGAACATTTTAGGTTGAAAATAAGGCCTTTATTGCTGTGATGAACCCAAATAGACTTGATATGGATTTAAGGCATCTTGTATTTGCTTGATTTGTGGCAAATTTTCCTTCTCTATCACAGAATAATCTTTTCAGATTTGCATATGCCATTTGGTGTGAACATCACCTTAAAGTATCGGGAGCATATGCATCTTTATTGTCATGTTTGGCGTCTCTGTGTGAGTACCTTGACTGGTTTGGCGAGATGTTACTTCTGCTGTATTTGTTCTTGACAGGGTGCAGACAGTGACTCAGTCCTGATTTCACACTTTTATTTTAAGCATAAAGACTTTTTTCTCGCAGCACCCTGCCTCTTATTCATACGATGTTTACATATTTTTTTACCAGTGACCCGTTCAGCACAACCTTTGCGTTTCTGAGCGGCTCCAGTAGTGCAAAGTGCCGTGCTGCAGGGCGCACTGACAGTAAAGTTTTTGAAGGAGGAGAGCTTTGTCATTTTCCTCAGCAGGCATTTCATTTCAAACCGCTGACCTTCCAGTCACAAGCCTGTCTCTACAACTTTCAGCCACTTCCACCACTGCTGCCATTATGCAAAATAATCTCATTTCACATTTGCTCACTTCTCCAACTAGCACCAATTGTCTGACCCATTCACCGTCTCCAAATAAAAACCCGTCTGGCCTTTTTACATGTTCTCCCTGTTGCCTAACTCGCTCCTATTCCTGGCACCCAGTCGTGTTTAATTTAGTTCAAGTCTGCGTCGTCCCATAAGGGTGAAATCCTGTTAAAACACATACATGGCAACCAGATATTCACAACAAAAGCTGAACACTTGCAGCAAGTGGACAAGATGATTAAAAAGAGGCGAGCCCCACGCAGGAGGAGTGTAACGGGATGCAGCCGCATTCAAGCAATAACATCAATACTGCCTTCAACACGCAACAGCAGCAGAGAGAGGCTGTAGAAAGTCATCAGCGTCATCATTTAGAGTCGTGTCTCCATCTTCTCGTGGTCATGTAGCTGCTCCGAAGCGCTGTGATGATGTCAGCTTCAAGTGCTGCTTCAATGTCCAAAGTAACACTACAAAACCACTCATTTGACCTTTTTTCTCAAGCTCAACTGCTCACTTTTTTATTGGTTTTCATTAGCTGGATCGTTGATTCATCTGGTAATTATTTTACACTACTTTTGATCGATAAAAGTCCAAAGTTTTGAGTTCTGATATTCACTTTAATATGTTTCAAAAGCATGTATATTTTGCATGACAAAATACTTCCAATAATGAATCATTAAAACGCAGCAGGCTTTTTTTCTGTTGATTCACTAATTGATGAGTTCACTTTATGTTACAGCTCTGCTTTTCAGCCTTTGCCCTGTTGTTATGTAACTAATAAGCCGAAAATACATAGAATGATAGGGAACCAGGGTTAGGCCAATTAAAATACACAGTATGATTTTATATTGGTCTTCCTGCACTTTAATCATGAATCTATGAGAATATAGCCTTGTCTAAACTACGCGTCCAAATTGACACACTCTCTTTGTGTTTTCTACGGCTCTAAAAGAAAGCAGAGCCCATTTCTTCCCTGACCACTTTCCTTGATTGTTTCTGGTAGGAACCACCTTCCTCCTCATCCTCCTCGCCCTGATGCGAGGTGATGCTGTGCTCATGTATTTGCTTATTCAGTGTGCAAACCCTCTAAATCAGATTTATGTAGTTGCAGACGTCACCTCTGTTCACCGAGCAAAGAGACACCAGAGCGCATTAAGACTTGCCCGGGGGGAATATGCGCTGCCCTCACGGGTCACTGAGGATTATTGTAGAAATGATCATTTACGTTTTATTCTATTCTGTGTCTAAATATATTAGCTCGCTGGTTACAATAAAGGCTTCATACTTTCTGTTTTGCCTTCAGTCATAGATGTGAGAAATAGTCTGCAGAGATTATAGAAAAATATGCAATTTCTGGTTTAAAATATTCTCTAAAAAAAAAGAAAATGAAGTGTGCATGAATTTGTTATGATGGCATAATGAGTCGAAAACTTTTAAACTTAAGTACAAGTAACACATTCCACAAATCATTCTCCATCGCAGTATGTTATTTCTCTTTTAATTTGAGGTTCGATAAACATAATCACCACCTTTATGTTCTCATGTGTCAGGGGCCTAAATTGATGGTGTGACAGTACAATCTGAAATTGAAAACGAAGATGGCGCTACTCTTAAAAAACAGATGATAAATTTAGCTTCCCATATGGCACAGGCATCTGGCATTATCTGAGCGTTCGAGTACACGGTGGCCGACTCAGCGGAGAGGCCTGCTGCACGATGACGCGATTGTGCCTCTGTGTTTGAAATGCCAAAGATTATCTTTGGCTCCGTGTTGAGATATGTACCTCATTGATGTAACGTTTTACAGATGGTGTAGTAGCTGCTGTGTGTTCAGTGCAGAGAGAGAGAGAGAGAGTGCGAGAGCAAAGCGCCATAATCTCCTGATGTGTGATGACAGGTAGTCTCAAAGCAAAGCCTGTACACGCCGTACCTGCAGCGCGGCTCAGTTTGATGGGAGATCAGTGGGCTGTCGACTCTGCTAACAGCCGGGTGTGTAACAAATCCATCGAAAGGCACAAGAGACAAACACAAACCTCACACACAGACACATGAAAGCATGTGGAGAACATGAAAAAAAAAAAACACAACACAGTCTGATGCAGGTGCATTCGCCTGCAATTTCAATTATATCACATAGAGTTAGGGCTCCAGTTTGATCTGATTTTATGAATCTAAATAGGATCAAATCCCTTTGAATCCCCTAACAGCTCTACTTAGCTTTAGAGTTTAGTTAGAGATTATTTGATGGCACCTTTAAAGCTATTCTATACTTACCTTTTCTTGCTGTTTACTTTTTAACTCCAAGTATCCCCTCCAATTTCTGCATGCACACTCTAAGTAACCAGTGTGTCCCAGTGGTAACAGATACAGGCACCTAGAGGTCACACACACAAAGCTTATGGTGCAATTTAGTGCCTGTGTGATGATTTCAGGTGTTGGCAAGCTCTTCTGTTCATGAGCATAATGTCATAAAGTGGAACCAACATGGACACGATGAGATGTGTGTTTTATCATTTGGAGCATTTAAATAACACATGCATAGCTGTTTTAATTGTGTCTCTAAAAAGGATGAGCAAAGGAAATGAAATAGGTGAGTTATGAGAAGTTTATACAGTTGTTCCAACTTGATAGGGGGTGTAAAGGCAGATGCATACATTCTACCAAATAAAACAATGTATTATGCAGATTGGTGTAACTAACAAGATGATTGGTTAATAAAGGTGGCATCCAATTGTGGGTTGTAAAAAGAGAAAAAAGCATGTGCAGGTGTAGCTTACATGCATTAAAAACAGAATAAAAAATATATACATAGTGAATGCATGCATGCATGAAAGTACATGCAGATGTAAGTGCATGCACACAGACAGAGTTAGCATCCCTGTTCTATCTGTTTCTCTCTTTTATTTCACACACTCTAACCAGCCCTGCACCTCCACACACTCACACACACAAAAAAACACCGGTATCACTCCTTCAGCGCTCTGAATGATTTCGCTCTCAGCTGAGCCACATCACAGGCGAGGAAGGAGTGTGCCCCTCCATCAAAGAGCTCTTTAAATGAAATCATGTCCTCTGATGATTCAAAGCAAATATTTCCCTGGCACACTCCTACTGAATGTGCTCCTCTGAAGAGCAGGCCTTCAAGTGAGTGAGGGCGCTACTTTTACGCTTTGAGCGACGCTCGGTGGGGGCGACGTGTCAGGGGGGTTGTAAACGGTGTCGAAATGAAAATAGATCTTGGCTGCTTGCACCCAATTTTTCAGGAGTGTAGTTTAATCTGAGCGTGGACCACACACAAGTTTCCTCGCAAAAAAATGAATGCTTTGTCGGACAAAGTGACATGAGGAAAAACACGAGATAAGAAGTCAATGACATTTTTTTCAGAATTAACTTATGACATATGGTGTTGTCTTGAAGCACAAGAAGTGCAGTCTTTTTGTTGTTTCTGTATGATAAGGCTGACATCTCATAATGCCCTCTAATGCTCATGAATGAATATCAGATTTTGTTTAAGCCAAGCACATTATTGGCATTTGGAGAGGTTAGATGCCTTTACATGTCTCCACAATGATTCTTTTATAAAGACCAAATTAATATAACTTCACATTCCTGCTATAAGTTGTCCAGTCATTGTTGTTTTGATAAAGAAATGTGTTATAGCTGGACATATTTAAATCTCTCTGGTCACAATGTCCACTGAAAATAATTTCCCTGATAAACACAATTCAAGTTGTCAGCCTTTTTCAATAGGTTATGAATATTTGTGTCTAGATTATGCAATTATTTATATATCATGCCCATCAATTGTTTTTAAGATCAACAAACACATGTTTAAAAAACTGGACTCATTTTGGTTCAATAGATGATTTTTGATACATTTGAAACCTATCAGTTATATGTTACATTGATTTTTCATCTCTCGTCTTTAAGCTGGAGACGTGCAGCAGTATTTTGACCTGCAATCACCATGTCAGTGCTTGCTGACATGTTTAAAATTGTTGCTAGACAGCATCACCACAGCAACACCAGCAATTAAAGGCACATTCATCTTCACCCCACATACTTTTTTATTCATCTGTGCATTTTTGAGGTTCAACCCATTCCTGCGTCAACAGAAAACCCAAGTGTCACATCATTTCCATCAGCTGAGTCTGTTGTGACAATTCTCATTCCCAATTGTCGACAAAAACGTTGCAACACTGCCTTCTCCGTCAATGTACCAACCTGCTAATAATTTCATTTTCTGCTCGGATATGTCCAAATTGAATTAACCCAGTGTGGAGGTGAAGTATCTACCTTACACCTCGCTCCCCCCCCTTCTCCTTTATCGCCTTCTTCCTTTCAGTAAAATCTGTTGACAGCCTTGACAGGCTCGCAAAGAAAGCGGAGTTCATTATCGAAGTCATCGCCTGGTCCTTAAAGGTTATTCACTCGCCTTCTCAGAGACACGGCGTTGTCCTCAAAGTGACATGTTAATGGTTAATGTTGCACGCCACACCGTGAAGCAGAGGGGAGTTTAGGGGGATGGGGAGGAACACACTTGCAAAAGATGTGGTGTGAAATAATTCCGGACATGTTTGGGAAATCGTGTCGCCTAATGACACCAGCAGGAGACGCGGGGACGGGAGTGGATGGTGGACCGGAGCGCCTCCTGTCAGATGTGTCACTCACGCCTTTATGTGTCCTGTGATTGGATTTTCCTTTTAAACCCCACATGTGCATCACAGTGTCTCTTTATTATTAGGCCAGGCATTCAGGAAAATAGACAGGGGTGCATGCGGAGAAAAGGTGCATGCTGAAACTGATGAGGAAAAGGAATGAAATGAAATTTGAAATCCTGAAGACATGATGATGAAAAAGGGCCTCTGTTGGCGCTCCGCTGGGGCAGTTTCTCCAACTTTCACATGAGAAAAGTAAGACGACACTAAACTTCCTCGTAATGAATGAACGCCTCACATCCACTTTAGAGGAACATCCTTTTCTCATTATATTGCAATAAATTCAACTGGATGTGGCCTATATTTAGTGTGCTCCTGATCTCGGCCCAGAGATATGCGCCTCCTAACTCATGATTCCTCCCTCATCTTCGTTTTGGCACCGCACTACATTTGCCCTAAGACAAATCTTTTCCTTAGCGAAAATGAAAATTCTTCTTCTCCAAATCAGACGAATCAGACAGCGGAGGATGTTGGCTTATGCTGCAGATAAGCTTAGGTGAAAGAATGGACACTTTGACTCGCAGTTTTTAGCGTTGGATTTGATACAAAGCAGCATTTGGGATGATTTCAAAAGATGGCAGCTGCAATTAAGTACAGCAACAGTTCTGCAAAAATGAGATCTGACTGGCGAGGAATGGGTGTTTGGAAGTCAAAATTCCAGCACTGTGTTTATGTTCAGATAGAGCAACACTGAAAAAATGACAATCCTTAGAAGGAGAAGGCAAAAAGAAAACAGGGAACCTTTGGCCAGACTTTTTAAATTAACTTACACACACCTTTGTTGCACATTTCACTCCGTTTGTTTGATGTGGTGTCAGTTTGGGTGTTCTTGTTCATGAAATAACAGCTGACTGAGCTCAGCCTCCCTTGGCTTTCCCAGGAAACGGGTGACATCTACGTCCTCCTCCATGTGAGGTTACTGTGACCTAATTTGATCCTGTGCCATCACTTGGCTTGATCTGTCCGGCAGGGCTGCTTTTTAAACCTCCAAAAATTCCTTCAGGTGTTTAGTTTTCTGTTTGCTGGTCCACTATGCCTCTTTTTTAACAACTGAAATCCACTCGAACAATGCTTTAAAGACAATTTTTCAGTACATTTTTGTGTGAAAAACCTACAAATTTTTTTTCTATACCTCAAGAAAATGTAATGCTTTTTATTTGCTTAGCACTTTTTTAAGGTTTTTAACACTTACTGGAGAAGGCTGGCCGTATTCCATACTTTTGTGAATATATAGATCAACAACATTTCAACAAATCTTGATTAAAAGAAAAGTCTCTCAATACTTTTGGACTTTCCCATCATCTCTGGCTCTTGTTTGTTTCCAAGTCATTGCATAAATCTTTTTAAACTGCTTGCAAATATGTTGCTATGTTATATATTCCTTAAACTACTGAGCACTGCAGACACTACTGCATTTCTTGGGGACTAGTTTCAGCAGCGGATGAATCCACCTTTGGTGCTCCAGCGAGTGTTTTATGGCGGTAGGACGGTGTGTGTGGGAACTACAGCGTGTGAGTTCATGAAACATGTCACCCAGTGCAACAGTATGACTCATTAATGCGTTTTTGGACAACGGCGGAGCTTTATGACTCTATCAGGCTGTGGATACACACACACTGCGTTTGGTTTTCTCTGGGACTTGTTGAAAGTACAAAAAAAAAAAATAGAGAGAATGACCAGGCTTCTCCTTTAAATGGAAACAAATGTCAACTTCATAAAGTAAATTAAAAGCAGTAACATTGGTTATTTAACCTAATTTGAATCTGCAAGAGATCTACTGTTTCACTGCCAATGACAGATTGTGGATTTATGTTTTTGCAGTGTCTGTGTCTTTGAGTTGAAAAAATGTATCTTTCCAGCATGGAAAATCCTTTTAAAACAGCATCTCGACCATTATGAGTCTAATGAACTTCTTTTATGGATAGGAACTCTTTAAATCAGGGTGAGGCAGGATTCACTGCAGATTTTACACACTCACACTGATGACGTTAGTCAAGTAAAATCACTTCATCACTTCCATCACATCGGCAGTGAACATCGTCCGCTGGCAAATATTTGATTTTGATTAAAAAGCCAATATTGGCACACCGAACAGAGAAGAAAAGAGAGTGATGTCCCTGCTGAGACACAAAAACAATCTTCACATATGCAGCTCCACAAAAGAAGACCAAAACAATATTCAGTTCCCACAGCATTTATTCATCCTGTTATACATCAGAAAGTTGTCATCAACATTTCCTAGATATAAATCTGTGCCAGGATCAGAGAGGAGAGGAGGAGGAGAGGCTTAGAAGCAGAGCGCTCTTAAATCTAACAAAATCTAACACTTGAATCGTGGTCGTTTTGGCAGCCTGGGGGCACAGCGGCGGGCTCCAGGCGTCAAGGCGCCACCTCAAATTCTCTGCTGTGGTCGGGTACAGTCTCTCCCCACATGGCACTCATTTCTGGCTGCAGAGTTTCAGCGTGAGAGCCTTCCTCCTTTGCAGCGGTAAGGAGATGCCTGAACAATTACGTTGGTAATTAGGGAGGGTGGATCTCCGCTCTGGCACGGCCAAACCGAACGAGGGCCCACGCCAGTGATCAAATGACGTACATTTCAGAGTTGTGAGGACAGGGCCCTGCCACGGATGAAATGAATAATTTACAGCTGGGGGAGAATTTGTGTTAACTGCAGCACACTTCTGTAGAATTGCTGGGGAAAAGCAGACCAAACAACTTGAAAGGAAAGAGAAGAAAAGAATAGCGCGGCGCCAAAGATCATCAAAAGCTGAGATAGAAGTGACACGGCTCACACCCACTCCCATTGTGGGGTTCAAAAAGATTTTTGTCTTTGCTTGGCTTTTTTTTTTTTTTTTTTTCTTTTATTTGTTTCTTATTTGGGCAGGCAAAATCTTGTCATTAAAGCAATTTTTCTGCGGCTTTGGCTGAAGCGTCGGCGTCGGGCAGACAAAAAGCTTTGGTGATAAGCTAACTTAAATGACAGATTGCGTCTTTATTGTGAACATTTCATTATTAGCTCATATTTTCCCTGCAGTTGCACGAGGAGGTCGAGCCATAAACTGCAGCCCAGACTGGCTGAAGGCTGCAAACTTAGACTCTGCTGACCTTCCCACTGGCCGTCCCATTTCACAGAGACAATCTCACTTCCTGTTTCCCATATCTCCCTCTCCTACTCGCTGTTATTTTCTCATAGACATCAAAAAATCTGTGAAATTTCTGTCGAGGTGTTTTTTATTAGATAATTTAATGCATCATGGGCCCATTCTGCCGCTCTGAGTGAGAGGAAGGGAAATGATGTGTTGTTAAATATAATGAAATTCTCTCATGTTTGCTTGAAGATTACATTTTAAGGAAGTTTCTTTGTTCCAATTGGCTTCTAATCTGCCTGCAATTCACGCAGTGAAACAAAATCCCTTCTAACTCTGCAGCTTTTGTGTTTATTTCTCCTCCTGCCACTTCCAGTTACTTTTAATGTAGCATTCACTTGTAATGGAGCTGATCTCCAAGCTTATTCTTGTGTTGCTTTCAGGGTATCTGGACAGAGAGTGTCAGCTAAATGCCTGAAATGTAAATGTAAAATGAAACAATTTTGCTCCCTTTTCACCCCTCGTCTCTTTGATCCCCTTCACAACTTAGGAGACGGGCAACTTTGATCTTGACCCATTTCCTCCTAACAGCTTCTTTGTGAGCGCTCGTGCCTCAGCAGTGAGATGTGTCACCACGCAGACATTTACAGCCATTTCAGAAATTCACTGGACAATGCGATGTGCGTTGCGTGACCGCGGAAGCCACGAACTGCCCAATTATTTTGGCCTCGCTCTCGGTTTCACCTAAAATAAACAAGACACTGATGCCCGTCTCACATTAGAGCGATGTTCCTCTAATGCCTCCTTTGTCAGAGCTCAAATTTATCTGCTTTAGTTGACAGAGGGAGAGGTGATTTCTTTGATAACGTGGCTTTACTTGTTGGCTGTGGCATTTAACCCTGCACTCACTGAGGTTCGGTCACTGAAGTCTGGAGATTGTTTTGACGTTTGAAGCATCACTGACCTAAAAAATACCATACACACCTCAAGATATGATTACGGGTCTTGCCTGCTAAATGGTAAAACCTCGACAAACTCAAATGACTTGGAGCACCTGCAGCATGACACCTGTGACCCGCAGTGTGACATCTTTTATTTTTCACCTTCCTCTTTGAGCAGATGAAGAGGGAATTGTGGCCTATTTCTTTGGAGAATAACCTCTTTATTTGCAATTAATCCACACTCCTCTGAGCTCTCCCTTCAATTTAGTCGAAGAAGACGTAGAAGGCTGTAGTTACTTAACCTCCGGGCCTTTGAAAAAAGCCACAGACACATGAACTCAACCTAGATTTTTTTTTTGACTGACATCGCTGTGATACAGAGAGCAATTTTCCAAGTTCAAGGTAATAAAATGGCACAATTAAGCCATTTATGTGAATCCATAAAGTGACGTCTTCCCTAATGAATCTGTTGACATGTGGATATTTAAACAGAGGCTGGGAAATGACACAAGCTATATTCACAATTACACGTGGTGCAGAATGATCACACTTAAAGCTCTGCAGTTAAGGTGTGTGCACAGTGTGACTGCACCTTGTTAAAGCCTGAGAGAAACGTGTTACTGCAATAACCTTTACCATCCATCAGTCAATCCATCAGTTTGATCCGTATCACACCTCTCTGCAGGTTAGAGCTGTTGTCAGTGCAGTACAGCTTACTGACACATTTGAATAAGGAGAGAGGATTTAAAAAAAATACTCTAAAGTGTGCAGCAATGTAACAATGTAAATATGCATAAATAAAATAGATTAAAACCAAAATGATCTATTAGAAAGAAGAAATTACCCACAATGTAGAGTTTACTAGAGGCCTTGTTGCGCTCCTGCTTGGATCACATTACAGCTGTAGCTTTTGTGTGCATATAAATGTGGTCAGTGTCTCCCAGTGGCTCCACAACAACGAGACGAATCACCGCCTCTCCGCACAATAACTTACTACTTTTATTTCTTTTCTTGCACACTGTTGTTTACTTCATATATTTAACATGGAAGCAGGCCAAAGTCAGCTTTCTTCATCATTCTAAAAAAAAAAAAAAACGCCACTTCCACAATAAAACTCTGCACTGACTTTGAGTTTAGTTTAAGGAGATCCAGGTGAAGAATGTATATTTCCTTTAAGCAGTTTAATTTA
>JAOWBC010000959.1:1300702-1324888 GCA_028566105.1 Hypoplectrus providencianus | reverse complement strand
AACTCTGCACTGACTTTGAGTTTAGTTTAAGGAGATCCAGGTGAAGAATGTATATTTCCTTTAAGCAGTTTAATTTAATAAATCAAGCCTGGCTTTTTTTTTTTTTTTTACATTGTACATTAGTAGTAAAGCACTCGTGTGTATGTATGTAAGGAAAGACAATAAAATATATCAAAAAGTTATGTTTTAAGATCCCGTATCAATCCTCAAAATCGCACTATATTTCTTAAATTAAAAGCAGTTGCAAAATTGTAGCAGTGAGATTGCAAATTTGTAATGCTATGATGCAAATCGTCTTGGAACACAATCCTATATTTTATACCATATAAAAAGTTTAAAAATTGCTATTTACACATTAAAGTTGTATAACAGAACTACTTGGTTAGGTAAAGGCACCAAAATTAGCAGATTTTAAGAAAGAAAGACATCAATGTGTAGATTTAAGTCCAAACACGTCAGTGCCACTGTGCATTTTTTGCTTTTCCCCCGTCTCGTCAGAATGACTTCATCCACTAGAGGTCGCTGTGTGTAACCATAAACGGTGCAGGTTTTATTAACAAATCTCTGAATTTGAAAACTTTTTGTCGGTATTAAAAGTAGTGACTATGAATAGCCTATCATGTTGAGCTTATTGTTTTCAGAACTAATGTTCTATGACAGATTTCATAAAATTTGATTAAATATATCCCAGCACACCTTGCTCTCCATATAGCATTTTATTTAGTCATAACCTCTGTATCATGATAGGTGTCATATCATAAGATGCTCACCACTTAGTATTACTGATCTCATGTCCGTGTCATATAGATTAAGAAAAGCAGGTTTGAAAGGGGCCCGTTACTTTCAGTCCTTTGTGATGTGAAGTCTGAGTGTTTATGTGCTCGTGTGCGTCAAAGAATGTGTGTGCGTGCATGCGTACATGTGTGTGCGTTGGTATATTGGAAGAACGCCTTCCCCTGGAGATATTGAAATTCCTGTGAGAGTGCAGTAGACTGATGGGTGGTGATGACAGTTTAAACAATCCGGGCACTTCTCCAAATTGATTAACATCAGTGTAGTGTGTGTGTACGTGTGTTTGTGTCTTGCTGTTGTGGGTGGAGTAATATAAACAGCTACTGAAGTAATAAACCACCAATTGTACTTCAGTGCAGCGATAATTACAATAACCTATAAATTGAATTTAATTGACTTGGTGTTGCTTAAAAAACGCGTCTGATTGGACACAGTCTGCAGCCTCGTGGAAATCTGCTGGACGGAGAGACGGCGGTAAGAAGTTACACAGCTTCAGGCAAAACAAACACTTTTTTTTTTCAGAAATAAACACACTGTTTTCATATAATCTGTGAGAGACCAGTGTGCTGCTTTTGGCATATAATCACAAAAATGAAATCATGTGCACTTTCCAAGCCTGAGAAGATAAACGAGGCAGTTTTCCTCTCGGATTTCTTGAAGGAACCTTGCATATGCATCTCACTTTGCCACATTTTCTGCTGCCCCTTTTTTTTTTTTTTCCCAAAGTACCTCAGAATTTCTACTAAAATATTCAGGAGCATCCTCCAGCCGCCATATTTTCAGTTTTATTGTGCATGATATAAAGAGGAGCAATTATTTGATTTCAGAGTTATGAAAACATGTATGTTATGAGAAAACAAGCAAGTTAAGCTTTAATTGGTGCCATTTTTCATGGTGCTGGCAAGATACTTACCTCTTTGGCACCTTTTTTTCCTCATAAAATTGCACATTCATATTCCTGAATGGAGATGGAAATTTCATTTTGCTTTATTCTGCCATAATTGGGATGCATGGTGTGTACCTGCAAACTGGAAGACATTCCACAAACATCCCCAACTCATTTATTTGATTCGAATGCAACTATATTGCTCTCAGTAATAGCACTTTTAATGTGAAAAATCATTTCAATTAATACAGTAAATTCTCAAGTTAATGCGGTTAACTCTGGGCTGGCATTTTGCAGACTTTAGACGATATATTGCATGTTGAGGCAGACTACGCTCTGGGATTTGGTTCATCTGCTACCAATGCGAAGACGTAAAAAGAATAAAAACACACAGGTCTTCTGGTTAATATCACATATCAGATTATTGTTCGGTTCTAGGGAAAGAGAACCCTCTGTTTTCAGCTCATCATCGTGTCTTTATCATTATGGCGCGAGGCCGTTCCCACACAGTTAAACTTGTTTGTCTTTCTCTCAAAACAAGTCAAATGTAAGACCAGTCACAGCGAAACCGAGTCGAGATGAAAACCAGAGCGAATCAAGTCGTACTCGGAACCAAATTTGGCAATAAAGCCTGTACATGTTTTCCAAGAGGAGAATTAATGCTCAAGTTAAATTAGGGAAAAGGCTCATTTGTCTGTAGTGTTGCAACAAACTCTTTCTCAACACCGCATTGAACTGTCATGGCAATAATTTGGGGAAACTGCTGCGGGATCTATGAATCAAACTTTATTGATGCTTTGAAGGCGCTAATAACACAGTAGAGTTGATTACAAGTCCAATTTATTGACCTAGGAATTCAGATAAATACATTCTTCCAGTACCACAATAATTTGACTGTCTTAAAGACAATCATTTGTATATAGTCTCAATAATAATTAATGCAGCACCAAATGAATCATTGCATTACATTTGTAACAGCCATTGTCACAACAGTTCTAAATATTTAATTAAGACACTGGATGGGGATCCAGAGTCATCGTGCTTTTGGTTCTTCTGGTTTTAAATTCAGTCTGAGCTGAAGGTTGTTAGAAGTTTTAAAGTAGCCTTTTCTGAGACCCTGCTTTACTCTCTTTCAGAAAGAAATCCCCAGTAGTATATGTGTTTTAGATTTTGAAATGTTACTATTTGGAGTCAAAACCTTTTAAGCAAATAACTGCTGAGCAGCACAGGGAGCAGCCCAGATCTGCTGTTAGAGAAATGAGAATCATTGCATGCTGATTTATTTCCGTGGAGAATTCCCGAAGAGGAGGTTTCATTCTTGCGGGAACTCCGAACATTCCCAGGGGATTTATTGTGTGAAATGCGGCCGCTTCGTCCTGATGTTCCCTCTGGACTCCAACCAGGAAGTCAGTGTGTACATGCAGAGATACTGCTTGTTTGCATGTGTTTAGGCATGCAAACACACACACATGTGTAATCAATCATGCACAAACTGTAAGAAGAGTGCACACACATGCATACATGTCATGTGAAAAAAATGCACTTCTTTATGAATGTGCTGGAATACATATGTGTATTGAAAACAACGAACTTTTTGTTATCTTCTTTTTATTTTTCATTAAGTTTTGATTATATTTAGCCTCTAATGGACCAATCAAGTGTCTATCATTTGTCTCAGGTGAAGATTTACTTCAAACTGGTGGCTCAGGAATTCATTTCCTCTCCTTTGTCCTGTGATTTCCTCCCTCTGATTAGAAAATATAAAACCTCCCCGATATGTGAGTGACCAAAACCATCGGATCGACTAAAACGTCCGGTTTGTACTGTGAAGTGGCTACAGCAAACATGAGGTGCGTGATGTCACATGTCACAATTGCTGAAACCCCCCCTGAGCAGCAAAGTAAACCATTTAGGGTAAAATATCTCTGTGCTCTTTCCTTTGATTAGCGACTCTTTGAAATGGTATAATGCTGTGATTATGTGAAAGGCTCTGCGAGCATGTGGTTGGAGCTGAATATTTTCTCTGGGACACAGGGGGAAATGAAGAAAATGGGAGAGAGAATGAGAGAGATAAAGTCAGGCAAGGAGAAGGAGGAGGACTATTACAAGAAGAGAGCAAGCCCTCTTTGTACAGACATTGCGACGCCAGATGGCTTCTTCTAATAAATATTCAACCTTAACTCAGTTCCCATGTAACTTCTCTTTCTCTCTGCCTCTCGTTTTTGTACGGCTGCCAGCACACCCACACGTTTCTGGGCCAGCGAAATGATTACAGTAAAGCAAACAAAAAGAAAAAAAGGAGGGGAGGCTGGGGGTGTTTGACAGAGGAAACGGGCCGACAGGGTCCTGTATACAGAGAGATAGGGTGGTAGTGTGTGCTGAAAGCTGGCGACTTTTTTTCTCTTTTTGGGTGGGGGTCAATGTTGTAGAGGGAAAAAGAGAAGTGCGAGAAGGTGGGAGAAGAGGCGAAGAGGGGGAAAAGTCCTCTGCGGTTGGAGCTGGTGTGATTGTTGGAGACGGAGCAGAGAGAGAGTCTGTTCTCAGGCCTGATTGTTTACCTAGTGGGGAGAAGCTTTTCCAACATCCTCTGAAGTGGCCTGCTTTGGAGAAAATCGTGTACCGTTGTTTTGCGATAAGAGCGAGCATGAATTCCTCGGCGATGATAAAAATGGGTAAACTCCTGCGTCACTGTCACGTTTGATTTCTGAGTTTATATTTTAGGCATGCAGGAGTGTTACAGCAACTCCTCAGTGGACGGAATTACTCTGAGAACAGCAAGTTCAGCAGGAACATGTGAGAACCTTAAACTGCACGAAAACTCAAATCTTCATGCTGTACATTTTGAACTATTTACATTTATTTACATATCACATATTTACGACCTCTACTTCCAAGCTCTCTTGTCCTCTCCTCTCCACTCTGTGTAAAAGCCTGCAGTTAATCTATTTTTTTTTATTGAATTTTTGTCACATGAATGCTTGTCTTAGCCAACTCATTAATGCCTTCAAAGTTTTGCTGAGGAACAGGGATATTTTTAAATTTTTTATTTATTAATTTTTTTATAATATAATATAAAATGTCTATTTCTATTTTACATAGGGACTGTAGAACACTTCCTCTGACCTAACAAGATGCGTTAAAGGACCATCAGAAATTTGCATGGTACTGTATGTGACCACAACCAAGTGCTTACATAGAAAGGAGCAAACATGTCAGATGATTAAAAAAAATATACTCAATATAATTTATGATTTTATCAAATTTGGATTGTACTATTTGACAAAACTAGCATCTTTCCGAGCCTAAAGTTGCTGCATTATATGAGGCATCCTGCATTTCCTCTCAAAACCAGGTGATTTCTTTCAGCCTTCAGGCCTTCCCACAATCCCTCACTGTTGACTCAGCCCAGGTCCCCCCCCACCACCACCACGTCCACCCTTCCTTTGTGTCCCTTTGCTCACAGAAAGTGAGGGGAAAACCTATAGCAGGGAGGCAAATAATCTGGAATTAGAAAGTAGATTCTTCAGGCCTTACAGCCTAGCAACAGGCCTCATCACCATCTGTTCACCTAAACCGGCCGTGCCGCCATGAACCGCCGTCTCTGTGCATATTCCATCACCTGTGAGGAGCACGGCGAGACGGAGAGAGCCTGACAACTGTCTTAATTTTATTTTTTGTCGACACAAGATAAACTGTCCTTATTAAAAACCCCAGCATGCCCACCCGCCCTCCGTCACCCCCATTTTTTATAAGAATATTCATCGTGCAATATTGCTAGATTAGTCTGCGGAGAATTTGACAAATAAGACTGGCTTTCGCAGGAAAATATTTTGGCACGTTTTTCTTGATGTGAAAATGATTGCATTAAGAAGAGACACCGTTTTTTTTTTTTTTCCTTCTTCACGGATGGCGGCATTAGTAAGAAGACTGAACGTGTTGCTCAGGAAAACCACAAGTATGATTTCTCTTTTTGGTGATAGACAAGTTGAGATGTGCATCATTAGCTTCTCCGCTGTATAATGACCTTGTAATCACTTCAAATGGCAATCTGGCTCTTGAGGTGTATGCCACGGTGGCACCGTTCACGACGCTCCCCTCCCTTAATTCTTCTCAACAAGAATCATTACTTAATCTCAGCCACCAAACAGCTCTCTCCCGACAATGTCAGCTCATATTGAGGCTGTAATCACTAGACCAAGGCCACCGCGGCGGCTGCCGCCTCATCCCTGCGGTGCTATCATGGGAAAAGGCAAAACCAGGGCTTATCTCACTGCGCGCGGATATGACAGGAGAGGAAGAGGGGGACTTTACCGAGAGCTTTGTCTCATATCCTGATTGTGTTCACGCTCCCTCAGTCGCCGGGGTGAACATCTACCTGAAACAAACCAAACAGGTTGGCGCTCAGGGTCCGGCGGCGTGGAGCGACGAGGGGGGGGGGGTCTGGATAAACTCAACTTCCACACGGACAAAGAGGAAGTGGGGGAAAAAAACATTTGAGGCCAGATAATGCCCGCGCTGAGCCCCATTAGGATTGAGGTATTATCCCCTGGTTGACTTTGGCTATGAGAAAATGTGGCCCCCCCTCCCTTGCTTTGTCGTTTCCCACTCATAACAGACCTGTTGGCCGTCGAGGTTTATCAAGCTCACAAATCTAAACAGGACAGGGGCCCTGACCGGGAGAGGGCCTTGTACACAGGAAGGGCCCTAATTCTCTCTGGATTAGAGAGCAAGTTGCAATTTAGACAGCTGCTTTCTTGCAAAACCACTTTGCCACAATGATGCTGGCTCTTTTACTGTCGAATAATGCTTAAAATGTTTCATTTTTCATTACAACAAATCTTGTAATAAGACTGAATGTCGGGTGAAGCTTCATGAGTCAGGGTACAGATGGTAAAAATGCTTTGAAAGTGCATCCCAAAAGATGATATTCCATTCAGCATTTTGTCATATTAGCACATGCTACATGACAGCAGTAATGTTAACAAAGTCCTTTCAGCCACAGCCTGCAGCCCAGTGATTAAAGACACCATCATAGCTGGAAGGTCATGAGTCTGATGACCAAAAGTGTCCTCCAGCTGAAGGATCCTTCAGCAAGCCTCTGATCCGCCGCAGCATCTTTGTCTGCCGCTCTGGAGAGGAGAGGCTTGCTTTTGTCCGTGAATGCGAGTGTGTTTGAGTGTGTAACAAAGTAAACCAGGTGTAAAGCGAGCAGTGAAATGAAACATCTTAACATCCTTGTAAATAGAGAACATACAACACGTGCTGAGCCGCCGGCTTACGCTGTTTGTCAGGAAGAATGAGAATTATTTCACCGCTAAGGTGCAGTTTCTGCAGTGAGAATAGAAAGGCCTTTCTCTGCTGCTTCTGTTCTCAGTATTTACAGTCGGAAAACCTGGTAAACATGTTTTCATCCCAGATATATCAAAGGATGCAGATGTATTCATGTAATAAACATGGAGGGGCGTGCACACACATATTGTACGTCGCCATGCTGGTGATTTCAGGTTGTGTCATTGTATTAATCTCCCCTCTGATGGAAACGAGCAGCGGTTGTATCAACCTCACTGATTAACCTTTTCTCACTTGTTGCAAAGGATTGCAGCAGACACTTTGTAATCGCATAGGCAGGACGAAACACAGAATGCAGATGTCTTTTATCAGCTGCTAAGGAGGGGAATCCCACCTTAATGTCAAGGTAAGCAGGCTTTGATGGCTGAATTAATTCTTAATCTGTTGGCACAGCACTGCCAACACGGACTGAGAGGTGTTGGGGGGGGTTGGGGGTGGTGGGGGGGGCGTACTTCCTTCGACTTCTGAGAGATTTCCTGAAGGCATGCAAAACACACTCAAGACTTCTGTTGCTGATCCAAATCAGTTTTTTTTTCCTCCCTCTCAGACATTGTGCCTCACAGCTACGTACGGGCGACTTCTTTCAATTGATTAATTCTGCTGTAAATTGGTCATAATGTGTGACTATCTCAAGCAGCGGACTGCATGAGAGAATAAAGGCTGCCAACCGCAGTAGTGTGGACACAACTTTCGGAATAAAGTTGATTAAAAGGAAAAGCTTATTTTTTAACTGAGCTATTGTAAAGCTGATATACTGGCCAGGCTGCCTTTAATGATTTACTTTCTCATGTTGTTCTGTCCCCTTTATTAATCCTTTGGTATTACAGATGTACAGTTCTGGTACCAAGTTCTATGAAATAAATAGTCTTCACACATTGGCAGTGAAGTGCACTGGTTGCAGTGGTGCAAAGTAACTGAAATACTGTTAAAATTTAAAGTTAAAGTAATTGTATGTAAGCGACCAGCAGTAAATGAAAAGCTCCTTCATCAAAATGATGGGATGTCCCTTACAATAATGTATACCTCATGCACATTGTTTTATATTGTGTTGACTTTAATAATGGATTTTCACAAATGTATTTATGTTTTAATTATTAATATAAATGCCAATATAACCTTTGGCAAGGATGTCATGTTTCAGCGTAGTTTATTGATCTGTTTGCCGACAGTATTTTGGAAATAGCTACTGGTCCGATTTTAAGAATTGGTCTAAGATTGAAGCATTGGCCAAAAAAACATTTAATTTTGGATTGTAATCGAATTAAGGCTTGGATACACATTTTTTTTTCTCAATTTTGTTTTTTACAAGATTTGTGCAGCATTGATGTGGTGTTAGTATAATTGGGAAAAAAAATGTCCCTGACAGTAAAACAACTTTTAAAAGTTGGCAGCGATTTTGGTACACATTAATGGCTTACTTAGTCAATTTGCTTTGCTCTTTCATGTCACTTCTCCTGGTTAGATCTGGGCAACAAAAACAATTTGGTTCATGATAACGCTGAAACACATAAAGGAAACACATAATAGTCAAAGTTCAGTTAAGAAACTTTTTGGAGCAGCATCGCAGCATTATCCAAGTTTTAGCATAATGTCTTCTTCTGTGTATTCTATGTGTTTCACTGTCCTATGGCAAATTTACTCTGTAAAACATACAAACATCTTGATCATGTAGTTTTTTACATTATGTCTTAATTGCACACTCTGTGACAGTAGCACACAGTACCCTGTAAACCCTTTCCCTGCTGCAGTAGTTACCATTTCTTCTGCAGAATAATTTCAGTGATGTCTGTGTCCTTTGTAAAGCAGAATAACCTTAGAATGAACCAATGCACTGCAGAGGTCATGCTTAATGCTACGTGGTTAGCAGTAGCTTGTTAGCGGCCTGATCCAGTTAGAGCTGCAACAAAGCTGCACACATTTCCCAAAGAAGAGGAATTACAACCATAATCGTTCTTGTCATTTGCACAGCAATTTTACTCCTGAATGCCTCGTTTTAGGGAGGAATTAATAATAAAAAAAAATCGCATGAGCTTCAGGTGCCGAGGAGTTCACCCTTTTCCCACTCATCCTTGCCTGCAGCCGTGTGACGCTCTCTCACTCTCTCTCTTGGTTTCTTATTATCAGTTAATAATTCTTTCTCATTCAAGCAAATTAGAGAAACTTGACTGTGTTAGAGCGAGTCCAGCATGGAGCTGCAGGCAGAGAGGAGGCTAAATGGCAGAAATTCCCCCCAGAGCAAAGAGCGCATGAAGCACAACATTGTGTCCACCACAAAAGCCGCTCTGTAGTTTTGATCCCCTCTAATTTAATTAGCCCAAGAGGTAGTGCATTAATTTGCCAGGAATTCTTCTGATGCAGAAAGCCGCCCCCGGTGCATGGAGGGAGAGAGGGGAAGAAGAAACCTTCTTATTGCTTTTGTGCTGTTGAGGAGGAGGAAATTTTCTTTCCATCCAGTGTGCCATAGTGCAAGGGCTTTGATAGGATTGATCTTTATCAACATTTGTGTGTAATTCCGGGGACTTTTTTCTGTCATTACAAAGCAGAGCTCATCATAATTTAATGTTATTCCCTCTCTAAGTCGATTGAGTCTTTCTCCGTCCTTTGGCAACAAATATTAAGGGCTGCAGCTTTCACAGGGAATTAAAGATCAACTGCATCTTAAAGTACAACTCTGTTTGTATCAAATCTCCCCCATCATCTCTTAAAGAATATGCAACCTTTACTGCCATTTATACTGACTGGATCAGTGTCTGCAGTGCACGAATGATTCTCTTTTCAAGTAATACAGTAAAAGGCAGGAATGAATAATTCTGAAATGTTGGAATAGTTTTGATTCTGTTTGTTAAAATGAACTCCTCAGGATTTAAGTATAAAGTGCAGTCCAGGTTTAACTCTGAGGCCATCATTTCACACACTTTACATTAATCATTAGTAATTTAACAGTTGACTGTTGAAAGAGACTTTTCCTGCAATACACGAGTCCCACATTGTAAAATGAATTCCAATTCTTAAATCTAAGATCCTAATCCCTCCAGTTGTCACAGGAGGGGAAACATTTCATTTTACTATCACTATCTCGGTAATTTTCATTTGAAAGGAAAAACTTGTGCTTTTTGGATTTAATTATCATGCAACGTTCTTGATAAGTGAAGATCGGGGCTATTTGATAATATTAATTTTTGGAGCTATCGCACACAGCTCCTTTGATAATCTTTCATCTTGAGACACTCTCTTGTATGATTATACTAAATTGAAGAGGTCTACACCATAGTCATTAAAGAATCACTTCTCATTGTGTAATTAGAGTGCTTCCAGTGGTCCACTAAAAGATACCAGGCTTCAGCACACCACGCTGATGTGCATATGTATGTCCGGACAACTTACCTACATTAAAGCGTGTGGTTGGTTTTGTTCATGAAATTAATGGATCAACCCAATACAAGCCAAGGTTTTTATTTGAAATAGCTACTTTCATAAAGTAAATGTGTGGTCAAACTTCAAAGTCTCTGCAAATATTAACACCATTACTCCAGTCATGCTTTGCCTTTTTGGGAGAGCACTAAATGAACAGGTCAGAGTTCAACTTTGCTCAACTTTGACCTGTCAATTTGCACAGTCAGCCAGTAGAAACAGTGTTGTCTTGTTTCCTAGTTTGTTTGATAGTGGACCAGACATTGCTGTAGCATGTGCCACTCAGTTTTGCGCAATGGTGAAGATAATTCGACCTTGTCTGTAACAACGAGTCTTCATACCTGAAATCAAATTGTTGACTTTTAGTTTGACAAAGAAAATGTCCTCATGTGTTTGTCACAGACTTTGTTACTCTTTATACAATGCCAACTAACTTCCTTCTTCTTTAATAGTTAAAATGCCACTAGAGGTCACTGTCTCACAATGAACATAAATAAGAGTAGCAGAAATGACCGAGAAATCAGGCTAGATAAGAGGATCAGAACAGAATCAGCTTAATCGAGGACAAATCTCAACTCTCACCTGAAACTTTCCACTCTAGCACACAGGGAAGGTACGCAGCCACTCTGCTAGGGCAGCGCAACACGTAGACCTTCCAGTGATCCACTTTAAGAGTTCATATATAATTCAGAGACAATCGCAACCCTCGACTCTGAACCCAGGTTAACCAGCGAGCGCTGCATTTGTTTTGCCGCGAGCAGCGTTGTTTTCCCCTTTCCCCGAGGCAGAAATCCCCGCTCTGATGTGTCCCCTTTTTGTCTGCCCTGCGTCCTAAGGTACATTTTCACCGTGGGAGAGGTAAAAGCATGGGTGAGATGTTTTATACTCGCAGTACAAGTGCACAGTGCAGGGGCTCAGCAGGATAAATAATTCACCGGAGCATGTTTGAACAGGTACGGAAATAATCCTTCAGCAAAGTGAGAGTGGATATCTACTCTCTCCTCCTCTCCCTCCGTCTGCCTCCAGATGGTTTCAGAACAACTTGGAAGTGCAGAGAGGTCTCTAAACATATCACCCAGCCCGGATGAAATATTAAAGGTTATTGGTTAGCGTGAGAGCGTGCTCCTTGAATGTCTCCTGTGCTGAGACAAGCAGGTAAACTAAACTTCCCTCTCAGAGAGTACAGGTTGAGATATCTGACACTGGTAAATATTACATGGAAGTGTGTGTTAGCCCAGGGGCAGGTAAGCTGATTTTATACACCCGCAATCTCCTTCACTTTTAAACAACATGAATCTTTTTGATTTCCTATGTGTACACAGTCTTTTTCAATAGTCCTGCACATCAGATTTACAGTTGCTTCACAAATACATTCTAAATCAGGTCTATACACACTCACACGTGGCTGCAAAGTGAGTCACAATCTTTTAACTTGCAGGAAGAGGCTGAATTTGAACACCAATCAATCATTTCTTTGTGGTTAAAACAGCTTGTATTATAGATAAAGACTCGACTTTCACAAAACATTCATACTGATTACAGAAAACGTGATGTAATGGTGCTTTTTAAAGCTGCAGAATACACAGTGATCTCAGGTGTAGCTGCTGCTCAGCTTGTATATTGCAACATAAAGCAGTGCCTCAGTATCTTAACGTCAATCTTAATTTGTTATTGATTCATCTGATAGTGCTTAGCTGTTAAATATAGCTGTACAGTCTCACAAATGTCACTTCTCACCAGTCCCTTTGTTAGCTCTGGTATCTGGGTTACCATGCAGTCACCAGTTAGCAGGCCGACATTAGCAATATGCTATCACTTTCTGAAGTATCAGTGTAGAGCCTTCTTTTACCTTGTTAATGAAATAAACATGAGCTGAGCATATCATATCTCAACGCAGTGACTAACAGCGAGCATGGAGACGGAGAAGCGGACTAAACTCGCTCACCCACTTTAACCTCTTTGTTTTTCGCCCTGAGCATCATAGCAGACCCCAGGAAAGGACGGAAAGGGGGGTGTAGGGGTGAGGGGGGGGGGAGTGGAGGCAGCAGCCTCGCGGTGGCCGCGGGCTGGAGGGGTGAGGGGGGGGTGAGACGGGGTGAGGGGATAATTAAGCGAGCACGGTGACAGCTGCAGCAGGTCCCGAGCAAAAGGCCTGAGCTCCACTGAGCTGAATTAATGGCATCAGAGGAGCCCGGCAGCGCCGCCAACGCCACTAACATTTGATCATTAATTATTAGCCTTTTGACAGAGCCAGGCCTCGTAACCCCTCACCTGCCCACTGGCAAGGCCTCACCTGTACCACACACATCTCACATACAGTACACAGACACGTGCACAATGAGAATTAGTTTATTTGTAAGAGTTCTCCCAGGACAGTGGTACAGTAACATCCATCACACTATTTACTGTCTTTTATGACTATGTTTATTCAGTTTGCAGAGAAATTTTAGGAGACAGATCACCCAAAAACCCAAAATACATTTTTCCCCTTTTACCTCTGGTGCTTCTTAGATGATGCATTTTTTGTTTTGTTTTGTTTTGGGGTTTTTTTCTGGAAAGCTCAACAGCAATGTCTCTTTCCTGAAATCATGACCCAGTTATTCAAGCTAATCCACAGACCTTGTTGTGAGCAGTGACCTGTAGGAATAGCAGGAAAAAGGAAAAGGTTCCTACATGAAACTGTTCACAACAAGGTCAGCAACAACAAGCCTAGGGCTGTATACTTCAGTTCAGTTCAATTCATGAGAGGGTCAACATCTCTACGGCTGACATTTCTAACACTCATTACGCTGAAATAGTCACTTTTTTAATTTGGTGTGAAATTTGTCTTTAAGACCTCACTTACCTGAATCATTTTGTGACCTAAAATCCCTGCCTGATACCAAAAATAAACCTGTTCTAATTTTTTTTTTTCATCTTATCAAAATGTGACGTTTCAGTGCCAGTTTGTCACTTCCTGATGCATCTCCATCTTGTCAGATGCTTGCTGGGATTTCACCACTCACACGCTGGTATAATTACACAAATGACATAATTGATACAGATGAATAATATAACCTCACATTTTCCACAGGGGATGCAAGGCATCCACTCTTGGCTATACATACCTAAGGCAGGATGTGCATACTGATACTGTTATTAATAGAAAACAGCCTTTCTGCGCCCTTCAGCTGCAGAGTGAAAAAGCGAAGAGGTATTTCACTTGCTTTGAATATGTTTAAGATGTTTTCTAAATTATTTTTAAATAAATTTTCTATTTTAATACTCAGTTGGGGATTCATGGTAAGTTTACTTGGATTTCGGCTGTAACTGCTATATTTTAGCCATTTGAAAATTGAGCTTCAAAAATCATCAGTACCACCTTTTGCAATAGAAAATCCACTGCAGAGGCCATATCCTCTCACAGTGGGTTTAGCCAGTCTGAGGGCCAGAAAGGGGAGAAACGTTTTGACTGCCTGGTATACACTCGACAGACGAGCTCTCCCCTCTGCTACGTGAGAGGTCTGTTTCATCATTCCCAGAGGTCCCTCCATGCATCCTCCGTGCTCTCCTTCCTCCGTACCTAGTTCTGCTCTGAACGTAGGCATGGTGCGCCGCGGATGAGGTAACACCAGGCAATCTCAACATGGTGCCGCTTACATCAACCCGCCGGTTCAGATGAGCTGCCAGACCATCGCTGCTTATCAGAATTTCTGCTCTTATAATTGACCTTCCCGATTGAATAAAAATTAACTAAAATTAAAATAGAAGACGCTGGTGCGCATCCACGGCAGGCCTGGCTCACTCACAAAGCTTCCAATTAACGCTAATCGGGGACAGGCCGTCCACTGATTTAGGTGAGGGTGTCTCAAGTCTGGAGAAGACCAGAGTGTGCCAAGCATCCTGCTAGGGAGCAGCTCAGAGGGGCCCTTTTAAAGATTGAAGTCCTGGCATGTTGTGACGGGGTTTTGATTGCACTCCACGGAGTGAGAGCACCGGCTTGCAGGAAATTTACATGTCACAACCTTTGCAGGGAAGACAGTTAGTAGTTAATCAAATCACACAGTGGCCACATCAAAATCATATTAAGTCATTAAATAAGTAGATATTGTAGCTTCTCGATAAAATCAGGACACCGGGTTCTCAACGAATTGCTCTTTATTCACGGCTGTTGTCGGCCACAACCACGCCACACCGACCGGACTTTTTCCAGAGCAAACCACAACCACCTAATTTCCCGCGAACCAAAACCAAAACAGGAAGAACACAGTATTCCCCGCCCAGAAAACCCCAACACACCGGAAACAACGAAACTAACACAATAAAAGCATAGATGTAAATAACTGAAAGCACATATGTAAGTAACCATAAGAACAAGACAATAACCAAACACGTTACAATATGCATTTATCTTGTACATTTAATCCATTAAGAAACATTGCGAGCCAATACTTTTATACTCTACTTTTACCACCAATTTCACTGATTCAGTTTACTTGTTGCAAAAAGTGTAAAATGAAAGGATCGAATGAAAGACACTGTTGGCTTCAGTTCTTTTAAAGACTTCTCTCTCAATTCTGTCTCTCCTGAGTTATTCATCATATTGTATTTAATTTGTTGAATTTTCTTGCAACATATGGTGCCGGCCCATATGGGCTCACGATACACTGGACAACAACAACAAACAACATAACCACATGGGCAGTCATAACAAACTCACAATTAAGACATTCATTTCTATTCATTTGGTTCATTCAGAACATCCGTTTTGCATGAAGAATAGTCTTAATATGATGTTCTCTGTCTGAGTTTGCATGCATTTTCTACAAACCTAGCAAAGGAAGAAAAGCTCCAACCTGTCTTAGCTGTTGCTGTCTGACAGAGGGAGCATGCAGTATTCCTTTCACAGCATGTACAGTCTTTTAAACAGCCAGCCAACGTCACTTTCTGACCTGCACGCAGGATCCCAGCCCCCAGGTCGAGAACCTCCGCGTTACTTAACATGTTCATTTACCTTGAGCTATATTTACCCTGATCACAAAGAGAGTCTCTTAAGACTCCACTTCCACCCTCTCTATTGAGTCTCCTCACAAACGCCTCACCGTGCACAATGAGAGTGGAGAGCATTCAGTGTAACGAATGGGAAGATGTGTGCACAGTGTAATGGCCCGCGGGCCCTAATTGCGCCGATTGATTCGAGTTGCCGACTTCGACCATAGAATTTTTATCTGAGGAAACCATCTTGAAGGAGAGGCCAATGATGACATTTATTTTTCACAGTTAACATCTTTACCCCCTCCTCTTCACTCACCAACTTTACATTAGAGATGGAGATCACAAGATGTGCTGACTGTATGTACGAGCTGTGTGTGTGTGTATCTCATAGACCCCCTTTCAAAGCACTTTAGATGCTATTCAATTGATATGGCCATTAATGCGTGGAAGGGGAACCATTTCGGCGTGACTCTTGATGTGTCTGCATTTCACTGCCACGTTTTTTCTTTCTTTCTATAGAGGGCTTCCATAGAAAGCTTTCTTTCTCCCTCTGTTCCGCAGCATTAGTAATTATCACGAGGATGCCTCCTAGCCTCACTGCCGAAAAAAGGAGAAAAAAAAAAAACGTCTTTACTCGTCAGAGAACAGAGACGTCAATTTAGGCCCCGCTCCCCCTGTTAGTGCGGATTTTGAATTAAAAACATCCTTCACAGGTCGTCTCTTTGTACGCAGCCGTGCAGCAGCAGCAGGTTCAGGAAAACTTCAATTATTTTCCATTAACAGAGATACAATTGATCTAAACATGTGGTGAATGGGCCAATAGCACTACCTTAAAAGGAGGCGGTTTTAAGGGAGTGAAGTTGCACAGGCTGAGCACCCCTATGGATCAGCCCTCTGGATCTATACAATCTAGAGGCCCTCCTGCCTCAACCTGATTGAATACCATGCAGAGGGCCTGTGGAGAGACTCTAGTAGCCGTATGCCATTGTCCAGATGCTCACCTACAGTCACCAAGTGGGGGTAAAGAGAGTGCAGGAGGGGGCAGAGGCACTATGGAGGATAGACGAGCATGTTTTTGACTAACTGCCAGTTCAGACCTCCAGAGGGGGAGCGCTGCGTTTGGCAAAGTGCATCTTAATGCCGCAGAACATCACACAAAAGAAGCAAGGAAGGTTGTTTTATATTTTGAATGCTTGAGTACAGAGATGTTTCAACAGATGCTCAATACCTGAAAAAAATGTATGTGTGGTCATTCAGCAAAAGTTGGCAAAAACTTTACACACATCACATAGTTATTTCAGACACATTTAGATCAAATCCATGAGAAATATTTTTGTTTTGATGGTGTTTTTTTTTCTCAAATTCTACAAAAAAAGCATATCTTTGAATTAAACTAGTCTGCAGATTTATATGATATTATTACAAAAGGAAAATAATGCTAGAAGGTCTCATCCAATCTGGATTGAGTGCATATATCAATTCTTGGAATTTAAAAATAAAAGAAATGCATTTATACATGCATTAGTGCATTTATACAAATCTTGGTGAGTTCAACTTTAAATGCTTTTAGACCATAGCAGGCTGTAATAGAACAGATCAGCTCCCATAATGAAGTCTGTAGATATGTTTGAGCGTGCAGGAATCTAAATAAAGGATAAAGACAGAAGCACTGCACTCACAGTGAGCACACAAACTCCTGAAACACAAAGTAAGTGTCTGCGTTTAGCGTGAAGTAGCACAAATCAAATCCAACATCGACCCTCCAGATGTCTTTCACAGCAGAAAAGTGTGGCATCATTTCCCAGTGAAAGGCTGATACGTGTAAACATATTCATGGAACACCTGATCTCACACTCTTTTCATGTCACCTATGTTTGAGAGCATCTGTGTGCTGATGTGTGTTTTGAAAAAATATGAAAGGAGAAGAAATCAGACATCCAACAGCGATGAAAGGAGCGGCGTCAAAAGTTGACTATGACAATCGTTAATCGCAGGGAAGAGGTGTTGTTGTTGTGAAAACAGGTTTATCCCGACACCTTGCCAGAGGTACAGAGGAGCAGAACGCTCAGCCGTGTAATTCCACAGCCCGCAGAATTCCTGGTCACCCTACCTTCAAAACGTAAACACTGACGCGTCTCCAATCGCATTAAGTTGTGAAGCCATCGGTGCTGCTTTTGAAAGGGCCACAACTGGAGCCGGTGCCAGCAAAGGCTTCTCATACAAAGGCTCATTTTTCAGTGTCTCTTCTCGCCCTGGAGCTGTTTGCCAATCTAGCTCTGAATACACCCTTCACTGGCTTGAGCACCTTGAGGTGTGCTCATCTCTAATCATTATTTGATGACAGAAATCTGCAGGCAAAAAACCAGGAGACACACAGTTCCTTAGCAACGGGCGCCGGTAGTCCAAACAATTTCATTAAAGCGTGGCACCTCTTAGCAGGTGGGTGAGTGTTAGAGGAGATAAACATTCATGAGCAGATTGGCTGTGGTATTTGCCAACATCACAATTGATGATATCAATTTGTTTGCGAAGCAGCTCAAATATTGTAAGTGGATTAGGCAAAGGTGTCTGGGATGGTGAAGGAGTGTATCAGGATGTCTTTTTTTATTTAATTGATGGTGAGCAAATGCAGAAAAATGTGATTCCTTTTTTTTTTTGTTTCCAAAAGAATCGCTTTAGTTCCCAGCTGAACAAACAAACAGCATGTAAATTGCTGATGCACATAATACAGGACCAGGTTCATCTGTTTTATATTTTTTGACATAGTTAACAGAATTTTTTAGAACATTTTTGTATGTGTAGGTGTCATAATGTTTGAAGGGCAAAGTTTATCCGCATATCTCCATCCAGAATCCAAACACTACTGTAATAAAGCTCATACGGTTCATTTACATTCGATTGGCCTTGCAACTTTCAGTGTTTATTTTGGATTGTGTTACTCCCAGCGTCCAATGAATTCAACTGGATAGCTGTGCAGCTCATCACTTATCTGTCTCTGTCAGAAGTGAAGTCAATTTGCTGACATATTTTGTGTTTTCAAGCTTTCTTGTGAGTGATTTCTTGGTGGTATACATGTCATGGCTTCACTTATTTCATCTTTTAAACTCCGTCTCATCTTGTGTTTCCTGAAAAATTTATATCGGCAGAAGTAAGTAACCATCTTATTCTTTCTTGGGAGGAAGGGGAACACAGTTTAACCAGAAAAATCTGTGGACTTTATGTCCAAAAGGTCAAATTAAATGAATATTGTCTGTCCCTCGTCTCAGAATGGCTTACCTGTTAAAATGGTCTGACTAATAGACCTGTTGCGGTAAGATACACCTGAGCTATTTCTCAAAGATACCCGCCAATTATTAACTTTGTCTCCTGTTGGACGGAACATCTTATCCAACCTTTATACGTTCTCCTTTAATTAACAGGTGTGTTTCACCTGGGCCTCACGCTGACAAAGGTAACTTATTCTTGACTTTGTCCCTGTGGCTAACAGGTAATATACAATCATTGATGAAACTTGTTCAAAGAGCAGTCAGGTGTCGAACGCTCTCACTCTGTTTTCTGCAGAAAATGATGACTCTTCAACTCCAGAATGTGGAGTCAGTAGGGTGCTAGATGTATCCAATCTACTGGTATTTTCCATGATTTTTTAACATTTTGCACCACCTAAAAAGGCCTTATTGTCTTCATAGGAGTGATTTCTTTAATCTGTACACCAGAGAGATGGCCTGTTAGAGATAAACCTGTCATCTGTTGAAGACAAACACCTCATGGTTTAAGCACTTTGTTCATAATCACTTTGCTCAAGGACAGTCCAATCAAAGAACAGCTCTTTCAAACCCTAATGTGGTGCCATGCTGCCCAAAGCCTGGAGCTAACACACTGACCATGAATAGGATGGATGAAACATGTGAATACAGACTTTGTGATAGAATTATTTTTCATCTTAATGTGATTCATAACATTGTCACAAGATCCACCGGTAGACAGCATATAGGCCCAGATGTCTGGGTATTTCTCAGATCTAACTTCAGAGTCAGTTCAGAGCACATATTTGTTTTTTTTTATTGATGAATAACAGTGTTGACTGTCCTCACAGATACAAACAGCCTGAAGAAACACTAGGGTAACAAACGTCGAGGTTGAATGTAGCTTTTAGGTGTCGGTGAGCTTACACTGGATGTTTTGTTCTCCCTCTATCGCCTCTATTCTAATCTAATATATCAAGCAATCAGCCAATTCAGATCAAAGATACAGAAACACAGTCGGGAAAAAAAAGCAGTAAAAATATTGAAATTATGTTCTTATATAGAAGTAACGTGAAGATGATTATTGAATTCAGTCTATTTCTTATTAGGAAGAAGGAAGAATGTTCCTACAGTTGGGCAAGAAAACAGTACAGCCTTATCTAATTTATCATCTCCTCCATTGAATTATCATTATCCAAACAATGAAACCTTGTTTTTTTTCCTAGGTTTTATCATTCAGTCATTATTGTTGCTACAATAGCAATATGAAGCATTTTGAACTTCAGTTAGTTTCCTTTATGGTTACTGACATATTTCAAAGGCATTTCCAACCCTGAAACACAAGGTGGATTACAGATTGTGCAAAATAAGCATCAGTTCAACAAGGTCTCTAACTTAAATGACAGAATAGACCATTCGTCAGTTCCACCCATGCTCATCTAGGTTGAGGTTGAAAAACTTCCTTGTATGCCATAGTAAAAGTCAGAATGGCTTTGCACCTACACCTGCAGGACTAATCCCTGTGCATTTATTGCACATGATGAATTGATGCAGATTTACAGGCTGTAACTTTTAAAAACCTGCCTATTCAAGCAGAGTCTGTATCCTTCATCTGCATTTTTATGCTCCAGAGCGCCGGTGACCTGCAAGCTCCGTGTATGTTAACGTATGAATTTACGATCACCGTCTCCATCACAGATTGACATAAATGAACTGGCATTGCTTCCTGCTCGTGACCCTCCCTCCCTCCCCGGCGTTTCCCTCTGTCATCTTTTTGACACCTCCAAAAGATGACATGGAAATACATGTGTCGGCAAGCCTGACAATGAGGAGCCATAAAGCAATAAAGCAAAAAAAAAGAGGAAGACGGAGACCTCGGCGTGTTTGTCACTGTCATGTCTATTGATTGATGACAAAGAAAACGATTGAGAGGTCCTCGACAGAGGGGCAGGAGGAGACAGACAGAGAGAATTTCATTTGTTCAGTCAAATATTCAGAATGGAGATGTGCGCGGGCATTTTAGCCTCCCATTTCTCTTATTGTATTACATTAATCAAAGGGCTTCCGGGACGTTCATCTGAACCGATTGTCACCGTGATGTTCTGCAAGTGAAGAGAAAAAAACAACAACAAAAAAACATCCTTCAGAGATGTCTCTTTCCTGACAGCGGTATCAATTGTCCTGTCTTAAATGATCACGGCCACTGCATTACTTGGAAATTAACAGCTAGAATTTATGTGAGTGCCTCTCTCCTCGCTTCCTGCCACAGCCGAGTCGCAGAAACAAATAATTGAATTGGTACAAGTACATAAAGCATTCCAGCGGCTAATGTAACAGGCCTAACTGAGTTAACGAAAGCAAGGGCACAGACAAGAGTGGGGTTATAAAAAAAAAAAGGCCATGCAGATCTAAACCTTTTCCCTCTTTCACCAGACGTGTTTTCCTTCTTCTCGCACGTTTTATCTCTCATCACCTTCCTCCATGTCACTCTTCATTTCTCCCTCCCACTTTAATTGGAGGTCTCCGCCTCAGTTGTGTATCACCTAAGATGCCGGGGAAACCCAAGCTGTCACAAAGTGTGCTTATTAAAATGGACTGGGAGAGATAAAAGCCTAAATCCCCCCTTTTTTCACGAGGAGGCAGTGACTGTCTGAGTGCATCAGTCGTGGCTCAATGAGACACTTCGACCCTGAAGCGGTGTGTTTACAAAAAAATGGGTGAATTGCCCCTTTATAATCAGACCCAAAATCACTTAATGCACCATGTGGCATAAATGCACAGGAATTTGTCTCGGAGGCAGTGGGGCAAAGACATACTGACAATGTATATAACAACACAAAGCATACTTGAAGCACATGATGTCTGGACGGGCATGTTGGAAACTGCCAATAGCCAGTTTTGTACTGATCTCCAGAGCAGATATCTAAAGAAATGTGAATTTTTCATACCAGAGAAGATGTATGATATATTTCCCCAAAGGATATTATTCCGTCCGGTGGAAAGGCCTCTAAAACTCTTGTTGGGTTAGCAGCATTTAAAGGCGGGCTGATAGTGATATGATTTAGCACAGATATGGTGCTGTGGTTTATAAATCATTACAAATAAAGCCCTATGTATCTCAAACTCATATGACATCATCCATCACCAAAGTGACAATGATGGAAAGGCGTTTTATGGCCGACCATTACACAGTCATATTGGCTGAATGTACGTCCTATCTGAAGGCTGAATGTGAACCGATGTTTTATCTCCCGTCTGCCGAAGGTTTTTCACTTTTCCCTCATGCTGTACAAAAGCTGTGGGACCCTCTGAATCAAAAGTTGTCAAAAGTACATACTCAATTCAACATGCCTCACACGTCTTTATTTGTCTCAGTGAAACAGTGCAGGAATGCCTTGGACACACTTATAAAGTGATACACACTTTTAAGTTGCCGTGAATAATTATGGTTCACTGAAGAAATTCAGGGTCATATGCCTTGCTCAAGGACATCCAGTTTTTTTAACATCATTTTTTCCCACCTAAATGTATACTGTTACTTTAGACATTTCAAATAACACAATATTACAATATTTGTCTGTATTGATTGGCTGTCATTCAGACGTCCTGTTTCAGTCCGGTGCCTACAATGAATAATCATAAATTATGAATTATTAAACACAAAAAGACTAAAAGTGTTGCATGACACATTACCAGTCACAGATTTATAATTCATTTCAAAGGGTCAAAATCTGACAATCCAACCTCAGAACATCAAAGCCAAAGGATAAAAGTTACATCAGATATTTTGCTAAATATACGCTCAGAAAAATTCTTTGAATCTACACGCTGTTCGCTGCAATGTTCCACTGCACATCTTGTACATAATCAAGAATCGATACTTCATGCCACCGTATCGCTATGCAACAGTGTGGTGACCCATTTGGAAAACCTCGAGTTACATCAAATTGGAGTTCCCCGAATGCCATTCCCCGTCCACTTAACCAACCGCTGTAAATGTTCTACTCCTGAACAGCTTCTGTTTTTTGTTGATATTTTTTTTTCTTTTTTTTTTTCTGTGTATTTTGCTGAAGCTTTAGACTCTCATTAAATCAACTGAGGAACTGCAAGCCTCTACAAACATCAAATCTATAAATTGCACGGATGGTCTTACGCTAGGTCTCAGACAGCACTACCCTTTGATGAAAACTTCTGGGACAAAAACAGAAAAATAACTAGAGATTCTGAGGCAAGAAGAGAAAGTCTTGTTTTGACACTAAGATTAATTTACAAGTTTTCCCTCACTGGCAAAAAGAAGGGGTGTGTGTTAGGGGGGTGAGTAGAGAAAGAGCAGAGAGAGATGAGAGGAGCTTTTGATATTTATTAGGCCTGGACCTCACCAAAGACCTCTCCCAGGACTGCCGATGTGACAATTAAGCCAGGTTGTGCTTTGACACTGTTTCCATAGGCAAGTGGCCAAAGTATATCTCCAGTCAAAATATCCATGCCAGCTAACAAGCTTGTTCCCTCTCCATAGAGCCAAGAAGAAAGGGAGACTGCAGCCTTGAGACATGAACAAAAGCAAAAAAAAAAAAAAAAAAAAAAAAGGAGGACGAGGGGGTTGGTGGTGAGGTTGGGTGTAAGAGGGTAAAACACTACCCCCACCCCCCGAAAAGAAGCCGCTGGAGTTTGCTGAAGAAAACGGTGTCAGCGACTGGATGTGATCAAGGTGTTGTGTGCAGCTCGCGTCTGAAAATGTCCAACGCCGTCAAGGCCCGACACAATGCACAACCAAATAGGAACCAGGCCCCTGGGTACGCTCGCACTCGCTTTTGTTCCGCCTTAATGACCCTGCCTTGATTCCACCCATAACGCTCACAGCTCTCGCTACACCTTGCTTATTTAGCCCACAGTCATGTCAGCTCGCTTCTCCCATTGCTCAATCTTCGCCCTCATTTCACTTCTTTTTTGTTAGGTGTGTGTGTCCACGAGTGTGTGTGTGTGTGTCTGTGTGTTTGCTGGAAAATGCTCTTGTCTTAGAGGAGCTCCCTGCCACACAATGGCCATCTAAACTCATTAAGAAAATTCCGTAAAGAGCCATTAACAAACGGGTTCTCTTTGGCCAGAGATATCAGGTCTAATTAGGTGACCGTTCTTGACAGGGTTGCAAAAACAAAAGGCGCGCTCGCATTTGAAAAGGTTCAGGTCCCGCAAAGGGCCTCACGTTTTTTTTTCTCCTCCCTCTTCTTCATCTCCCCCCACTGTAGCCGACTAATGACTGTGGGTTTAACAACAAAAAAGAAGAAAAAATACCTCTCTTCCCTGGGAAGGCGACGGGGAAAGGTTTGCTATCCGCCAAACAAAAGCCTTTCCACTTCGGGACCTTTTTCCCCCTCGCCAGGTGACTCGCTGTCCTCATTTACGAGACAATGAAGCCACAGACAGACTTATTGTAAACACTTTGCATGGGCTGCTAAATGGACTGCCATGCCAAGCCAGAAACTCAGGCTTCACTGCCCCCCGCCCTCCCGCCCTCCCTCCCTCCCTGGTCCT
>JAOWBC010000959.1:1277361-1288113 GCA_028566105.1 Hypoplectrus providencianus | reverse complement strand
ATCACACACCTGCACCAGGTCTGCTCATCACACACCTGCACCAGGTCTGCTCATCACACACCTGCACCAGGTCTGCTTATCACACACCTGCACCAGGTCTGCTAATCACACACCTGCACCAGGTCTGCTAATCACTCACCTGCACCAGGTCTGCTAATCACACACCTGTCCTGCATCCTGCTGATTACTCCCCAGCCACATTAGCCCAGCTCAGACTCACAGACTCAGTCAGAAAGTTTCCTGGCATCATACAGAACTTTCCAGCGTTTATCCACGGACTCTTGCCTGTCCATTGGTTTCTCTGTTTGCCTGCCTTCTTTCCCCAATGCCGCTCCCTGGTAACTGACCTCCTGTCTGCCTGATCGATGCCTGCTTCTCCGAGCGGACTCGCCAAGCCCTGCTCTCCCCGCTGTCTCACACCTGGAGCCTAGCTTGTAGACTGCCTCGTGACGGTCGTTTTGAGTTATGGGTGAGTTATTCAGTTATATACCCAAGTAAAAGTATGAGTGCTTTATTTAAAGTATTAGTGTCATAGTGGTACAATTTTAAAATAAAAATAATAATAATACTTTGCATCATTATAGCAGGTTTCAGTAGAAACAGACATGCTTAACACATATTGAGGCACATATTGGTTATTTTTACTAACTACTAAAGGCTTTGCATTGTAATTTCAGTGTTACACTACACATGTTATTCCCTAAAGTTTGCTTTTGTTTACATTTGAAGTACATTATGTGACATGTGACTGTCGTCTGCCGGCAAGGATTGCAACAGAATTGGCAATACTTAGTGTCACACTTGACACTAAATGTCAAACCCTCCCAATGCAGACAAAAATAGATCCCAGAACTAATTGTGGTTCTATATTTGCTTTTTTTGCACTGAAAAGAAGTAATTTCAGAAGACTTATTTTTCATGCCTAAAATGTCTCAAGACACAGTTCAGCAAAGAAAACCCCGATCAAGTAATCAATTATTCATTGGTATTGAACCACCACCTTGATATGTCTTTTACTATATTTTAATAGAAAAGATTTAAATCTGGATATGTGACTGTTTTTTGGTGCCACACATGCCGAATTGTTCAGAAGGTGCTCCATAACATATTACAGCACCTCTGCTCAGCGTTCAGTGAGTGATCTGTGTCCCAACTCAGTGAATTCCCTCTGGTTTGACATGTATCCAAGCTTATGTAAATATTCATTAAATTTACTTCTTTATTGGGAGCCCTTCTGCTCATGGAATATATTTTTTGGGACAAGCTATCAGCCTGCATAGCCTGTGTTAAATCTAAAGGAGCTTTCTGCAGCCAATCCAAACACATTTGGTCATGGCTTTGAAAAACATTACCTCTTACAGATATATAGTATTCCAGACCTGTGGGGAATATGTGCAAACATTAAACTACAGCCCTGAGAGGAGAGCAGCCGTGCCAGCGATGCTCTGGTGGAATTACCCCTGTATCCATGCGATGATCCTCCGAGAGTTGAGGACATTGAGCTTTGCTTGCTCTTTCAAATGCACACAGGTACTCGTCATGCAGCTTTTGGTGAAATCCAAGCCACCGGATTGTTAGTGGGGCTGTTTAATTCACATGACGTACAGCATGCTGTCATGAGTTTTATTTCATTTTGTGATTATTTTGGGAGGATTCCACAGGACATAGTGCAGAAGAGCTGAAAAACCTTTTGGGTGGAGCGCTTTTTTTTTGGTGCCGTTCGTGGAAAACCTTTGAAAGCTAGAAATGTAATGCTAGCAGTCGGAATTCCACTTCATTCCAAAGTTTTTGGAGGGGTAGACAAGTCAAGTTCTTCCAAACCAAATTTGGAAAACTATTTTTTTCTATGGCTTTGTGCAAGAGGGCATTGTCACATTGAAAAACGAGAGAGTCTTCTCTAAGCTGTTGACATAACATTGGCAGCGTGAATCTTGCATGCTGTCATATCACACTCCCGCCTAATTGTGATGTCCACACAGTTCTGGCCTCATCATGTATCATTTTCTAACACAAGAAGGTTCAATAAACTGAATTGGCTGTCTCCGTCCATAAAGTGGAAATAAATCAGAAACTTATGAGACATCACCTTCACTTTAAAATCCCAGGGAAAAACAAAACATCACATTTTGGCCCGCGGCGATGAGCTGGGATTTGCTAAACCGGAAAAGACGCCCAACAACCATTTAAACCTTCAGTCATACACTAAACCTGACAGCAATAAAAACATCTTTTTCTTTTTTTTTTTTTTTTTAAACTGTTGCTGTTGTGAGCCAGCATTGTGTGCTTAGGTTTGAGAGCAAACACGTGCAAAAGGAAAAGTAAAAAGAAAGAAATTCATGCTGTCTTTGGTCCCCTGTCCTTTCTCCACCTGCAGCTCACAGCGGTGACATCATGGATTACCTCACCATGAGAACATGTTCACATGGGACGTGGCCTACATGCCGACACTGGACTCCATCCCGAGACGCCCTGGATGGACGCAGCTTGTCGCATCTCAATCCGTCCTGCAGGAAGCCTCGGAGCACAGTGGACATAAATCAGACAGAGTAAGTGGACTCTGTAACTGACCGTCATAAACTAAACAAACAGGCAGGATATGCTATCCTCCTGTGCTCTGTTAACTCACAGCCAGGAGAGCCTTTTACAGTCTTCTTGTAAATGTAGTGAACTGATGTTTTCAATTAAAGTCGACTCGGAGGTGAGTTTCTACCCCTTGATTCATAAACCAACCTTAATAAGTTTTCATCGAGTCGTATCTCTCGACTTGTTGTGATGAAATACGCTCTGTGAGGTGTAAGGCGCAGAGGGCGGCCACACAAGAACAGGTCCAGCTGTGAGAGGAGGTGAAGGTTTGATGTTAGCTCTGGGAGGATATACTCCTTCTGCACATGTGAAATCAACTCACAAACAAGCTGCTCTTATTCTAACACTGCTAATCAGGATGCAGTTGAGACACATGCAGTTTTGTACTGCTGCAGGATGATCTCTGGGAACAGATTTGACTCTGTCTTAACAGTTTGATCAGTTCTCTTTCTCTATTTTATAATTTATAAACCCTCTATTTTATAAGCATTTACCTGAGGTACCAAAACATTCAATATAAGTTACATTAAAAGTTTACTTTTGTTTTCCCATGGGACACAAACCCGTTCTCCTGTCCTAGTCATCTCAAATTTTCTAAACAGATTGCCTTCAAAACTAGTAAATCACTGAACTTTTTCATCTCACTTTCAGTAAATAGTCTATTTCTGTAATCTTATTTTATATTTATAAAAACACTTCTGAGGGCACAACCTTTTGTCCTCAATAAATGTTACAGCCTGGTTTGTAATTTCCCTTTTCAAGATTTTCATGTATTAACAAAATAACATTGAGCAGATGCTCCCCACAGGGCACAGAATGTTTTTAGTCTCCCCGAACTAAAAAGTCAGAAATACTGAATTGTGTGTCGACACAATTTTAGGGCTTCAGGAAACCCTGCATTTCCACCATACGAGCTTTCCACCTGACAGTGGCGGTGTGCTCACCTTTGATATCCAAACAGGCATCAACACACCCAGGCCGCCTATTCTGACTGCATTCATCACCCTGAAAGCGTGTCTCCACCATCCCGCAGCCCGAGTCAAGACTGATGTTATTACCTTATCAAAGGTGGAGGTGTCTGCTGCTCCGGGGGAAACGAGAGACCAGGAGAGAGGAGGTGGGAGGGGTGGACGCTTTCCTTTGACTGGCTGGCAGCCGACGGGACACCAGGCGTATTTATCCCTCGCCGCCGGCTTATCAGCGAGGCCTGTAAATCTACCTGACAGGTCTTTACAGGTGCCGTTAATCCCGCTGATTCAATTCATTTTGCTAACTGCTCGGATGCGGCCTCTCTCTGCGGGGAAGATCAAACCCTCGCTCCATTCTCGCAGAGTTAGTTTGTGTTGTCCTCATGATGGAAAGCCAAATCCACTCTCTCTAACGTGGAGATGAAAGGTGTAATGCAGCCTCCGTGGCAGTCAGATTATTCCTCCAAACATGTTTGTGCTTCTTTATTTGCTGCACACTGGGTTTAGCTTTTTTTCTCACTGTTATTTACACAGGAGAGATTTGCTGTGCAGGTATGCGGTTTTTCAGCAAAGCCCTGCTACACGCTCATATTTATTTGTAGCTCGGAGCTGCCCTGTTGAACTCTAGTCTTGTACTACACAGCTCTAAAAGTGCTGCTGCTGAGAGAAGACTTTATTCCTTTCTTTCCCCCGCTGTAATGTGTGCTGTTAAACTGACAATTACACTGAATTGTCCTGCATTTGTTATTTCAGTGGCTGAAAAAAATCAGGTGGCAATTAAAAGGTCTGAGACTCAACTGGAGTTGCTGCCTTTCCTCTCTGCCTGCAGAAATTGGTGTTTTTACAACACTGCTCTTTCGTTTTTGTCTTTCTTTATCAGTAATCTGTCAGACGGTGCACTGCAGTGTCTCAGTCTGTGTTCACACTGTGAGCAATAACATCCATGATTCACTGGGATCAGGGAAACATGAGGGTGTCCGACATACTTGTCAGAGGAGCAGATTTTTTTGAACTTTTGCCTCTATCTGCTCTCTTTCTACACTTCCTCATTCCTTGCACAGGATCTCTTTCTGTCAAGGTGACCACAAGTCCTCCAAACTATTAATGTTTGTTTGCACCTTCTAATATGACACACGGGAGCATTTCTAGCAGCCTTACCAGTGCCAGGAGACCAACACGTCCTTATACCTGAAGATAAGGTCACAAGCTTTTTTAACAAGTCGTTAGTGTTGTGACTAAGAGAATAAAGTGATATTTTATAGATGGCATGGCTTACATACTTACTCTACACCAAGCATAAGTACTGCTCTCCTGGGTCAAAGTCCTGTGACCCTCCAATCTCCTGCCCACCTAAAAGTGGACTCTGTCCTTCTTTATACCCTAGACTTCTCTTCCGCTTTGGCGTCCTTCATAACTACTACAGCCATCGCTTTTGGTCGGAATTACAGTGTCCAAGGCCAAAGCCATCCTCAAATTTTGCAAAAATGTACTCTATCATTACACACTTGGTAAGAATCTGACCCTTGAATGATCGCCAAAGCAGAATTTCCCTTCACGTGTCCCACTTTAAGAAAGGACACAACAGAAGCCTTGCAGCTGTCCTGGTCAAGGAAGAAAGTGCATCCAAAGTGCCAGTTGAAGCTGTGGAAACACTTCTTTGTTTTACCTCGGCTTACCCTGTGAGCGTTTGCTGAGCTCAGGCGTTTGGAGCACGGCCTTCCCCTATCACACAGCTCAGTTTGAAATTGAAGTAATAACCTTTGTCTGCCCATCGTACCGTGTTCTCACTTCCTTCCTAAATGCAGCTCCAAGCTTCCAGTCAGGGATTCTCCAAGGCCTTTTTTTCTGATCTTGAGAGGGCCACTCACAAGGAAAAACACGAGTAGATTGAATCTTGGCAGGTTTGCGTGTTTAAACGGAGCGGTCACCTCCGCCTGGCTTCCTGCTGCAGACATCAAGCAGCAACCTTATCGTTTCCTCGCGGTGATTAGGCCACTTCCTGGTGACAGCATCACAGGTTCAAGTTCATTTATGCTTGCTGTTCTTCAGAGCGGCGTTCCTCAACCTTTCAGTGAGTCATGTGGTGATTCAAAAGATCAAAATGATGACCTTTAAATGTAATCACGACTTTAATTGGCTTTTTCCCGCTAACAATTCCTAATCTGTTAAATCTGTAAAGCCACAACAAAGTAGACCTTTTCAGATTCATCTTGTTATGTTCATATTGTATAAGCATGCTGGTGGTTAAGTGAGTTTATTATTACATAAAGAAAGTATTTGTTATGGACGGAGTACAGGTGCACATCTAAAGCAGTTTTGTAAAAGTGTTCCAAGAAGCTTGACAAACAATAATCGTTGTAGTTGTTAAGAAGGGAAGAACAGTCATATCCAGTGCCAGGACTTCAACCAGCCACCTCGCGCTCACAGACCTATGTGTCTAACCTCTCATCCCTCGCTGCCCCCTCGGCGAGCTGTTTTCCTGTGCTTTCTCTCCGTCTCTGATGGGACGTCCTCTCGCCGGCTCAGAGCTGAGAGGGGCGTTTATCTCTGACCCGCAGGTTCGGCCCCGCTGTCTCAGCTGCCAAAACAGCCCCATTCAACATTGTGCTGAGTTCATCAATGCTCCGCTGACAAACAACACACACGCGCGCGCACACACACACACACACAGGCAGAGGCATACGCACAAATGCACACTGCAAAAAATATTGATGATAAAATGTTAATCTGAGATTCTTTAAAAATGATTTCTGTGGGGTCTTCTGCCAAATAACCTGTCAATCAAATTAATTGTCTTAATTGTTTTGTCTTAAATTCTGGTTCTAGGTGACGCTCTTTTCTCTGCCTAATCAGCTGCTGGCTGACATTGCTCATGCCATACCAACTAATAATTACAAATATGTTCTGGATATATTAAAGGTTGTATCAATCGAATGCATCATGATGACTGAGAATACTTTAAGGGAAATTTTATTTTATTTATATCAATGGTCAAGAGTTTAAAACTGAGTTTATTTTCAGTGGAGATGGCTTATATTATGAAATTCAAACATGAAAATTTCACTTTTATTTAAACTAACAATATAAAAAAATACTCTAGATTAAAAAACTAAATAATAATAATAATAAATAAAAATGGATGAAAAATATTTCCATTGGAAATTCTATTTAAATATAGAATTACTACAAATGTTTATTTTATTTAATGCTTTTTAGGTCTAGGCAACAGTCCAAAATCTTTTTTTCTAATAAACAGCAAACATTTTTATGAAATTGCTTTGCATTTGAATTAATCATATTACTACAAACTCAATTAATCAGCATTTTTCAGGGCTATACATGTGAGACTTTGTTACTTATTCTATGAGGGATTTTCTAATTTAAAAAAAAACATTAAAAGCATAACATAAATGACTTGGCAAAGCAGCTATTTTTTGTAGTGTACATCGAAAAAAAAAACCCCACAAATTCCAGGCAGGAAAGAACGGGACAACCTCAGTCCTTTTGGCTGGATATCTGGGGACCTCTGTGACAACTCCCACCCCCTCCATTGCCGAGTGCCTATCAACCTCCGACAGGTCAGGTCCTCACACACACACACACACACAGAGGTCCCAAACCCGCGACCTCTCCCCTGTCACAACTGTCACTTGACTTCAGCGAGCAGAAACCGCTTTTATCAGAGAACCTGAAGCGCTGCTCTGACAAAGCTGAGGAACTGCCAGAGACTGACCCCTGTGTATATTTAGCAGCAGCTTGGCAGTCGCCCATCCCAACTGTCGAGGCTGTCAGAGCCTTGCATGCACACCAACCGTCCCTCTTCCCCCACCTCACTTTGATCATGGAGAAGGGAAGTCATATGGGCCGCTTTCAGGTCTCAATTAAATAGTTTGATTCAGGTAAAGTTACATGTTTGTAACTATTAACACTTCAGCCATGTTTTAATGAGGACTCTTTTCAGCTGAAGTATCTGAAAGTGTTACATCCTCTGAAGCTACTCTTGAAAAACAGTCATGTATGCGTCAAAGGTGGCATGAACTGAGCTTGTGTCCTGGCTAACAGAGTTTTTCTGGTGTAAAAGTCCCCCTTAGTTTAAAACCACAGCAGGAAAACATGTTGCATCTTAAACTTACCGTATAAGATGCTGAAGTTTCCTCAAAAACCTCTGAATCATGTCTTATGATCCACTAGAAGGACCTAGTGGAAACAATGTATTTTCTCTTTTCTTTTCATTTGGCTGTGCTGAGGTTAAAAAGTGCATGCACACATGCATGCACCTCCAACTTCAAGTTCCTAGTGTATCTGTATGGTTGCAAAGAGATCACAGCAGCTCATGCCCTCCAAACTTTCAGTCCAGTGTTTCAAAAGTCCTTTAACTTCTTTCTTGTAGTTGACTTGTCTCTCTTTGTCGTTTGATGATTTTTTTAAGAGCCCTTCCTTTTCAAACGATGAATATCCGACCATTTCATCTTTTATAACCATCATAACCCCATAACCCTGCTGTCTTTTGATGAAATAGGCCAGAGCAAGTATCGAAATTAGACATTCAGCATCAATGCAAAATGAAGGGACCCTTCACACTCTGAAGCATCGACCGACTTTGACTCTGAAAAAGTTTCTTTGCTCTTTGGACTTCTTTGCACTCATTGCTGGAGCAGTGAAGGAATGTTCTGTCTCTTTGATGTGTTTTTTTATCCATATTGACATGACCTTTTGCATCTGTTGCTAAATAAAATACAAGACTATTTGGTTTAATGAAAAATAAGGGAGATTGAAAAAGTTCAAAAACAAGCTGCGAGATAACTTCTTCCTTAGAGAATCCTTTCCTTTCCTAATAGCCCAATCAGTCCCCTTATCACTCATATTCAGCCTCATCCTGCAGCTCCGCGGATGACTCAGGACCGTGTGTCATCTAACAGGCTCGTGAGTCAGACTGCAGCTTGTTCTGTACAGAAGGGTGAAAAAGGCTCCGGTGTATTAGCATACAAGCCTACCTTTGTTTGCCCTCTCACGTTTTTCTCTGTCAGATCGTTGCTCTGTGACATGTAATTATTGTAGTGTAAGAAAACGCATGAGGTCTCCCTCGCTTACCTTCGTCTATAACCTTAATGCAATGAGCAGCGGTGCACTGGTGCAAACTTTGAGCTTTACACGATGTTTGAACACACATCCTTCAGTTAGAGGGATGGTGTGAGTTATTACACTGCACAGGATTTCTTCTTCCTATATCACATTTTTTCTTCTTCTTTTGTCTTAATTGATGTCATAGAAATGAAAATGATGCATTAAATTAATATTATGGCTTTATGTGACATAATATAAGCTATTTTGTTGAAAGAGCCAGGATCTTTCTGTAAATTGCAGATAACAAGAACTTGTATAAAATCATTTGTTGATAAAATGAAAGCATTACCTTATGATTTAGCGCTCAGCGTTTTCATGATGAGTTACTTCTCAGGCCTGGGTTAAGTTCACACACACTGAGTTTCACTGTATTTCAGCGCTCGCTCTGGCTGAGTGCCATGCACTGCTTAGCGGGAATCTCAAATTGAACCTAATCGGTTCTCCAGTCACCGTGTTTAAATGGTCTTTTCGCCAGGTTAATGGGATTTCCGCCGAAAGGTCTGCACTCGACGTCTAAAGTGGTCGAGACAATCGCAATGAGCTCTGAGTCAAGTGTGATTAACCCGCTGACCCGCCTGTAGCCATCGCGCCTCTGCTCCCTCTCAGCCCCACTGGAACCGTGTTCAAGTCAAGTCACATTTACTTATTAGGATGTAAACAAGGACGTGGTGGAACAAAGAGTAATGAGAACAACAGATAGGGAAAGTACATCCAGATTTCAGGGAACAGGGCACAGCGTGACTGTGTGTGTGTGTGTGTGTGTGTGTGTGTGTGTGTGGGCGGGGGGACACAGTTTTCATGAACAGTGTTGAGTTTTTACCACCATTAGCTTCCTGTGGGGGTTTTTTCCAGTTTATCATGATTTACAGGAGGTCTTCATATCTTTAATATCAGTAAAAGTATTTGGTTGGGAATATTGGGTATTATTACTTATGATATTATAGATTATATAAAGTGATTAGTAAATGTATTAGTAAAATAACTGTATTTGAAAAAAGAAAAGTTTCAAAATCCAAAAGCAGAAGTAATGAGTATGAAAAAATGGCAAAAAAATTTAAAATAAAATAATAAAAGATAAAGCAGCAAAAAAGTCTTTAATACTCAAGTAAAGTACAAATTATATGTACTTAGTTAAATGTCCCCACTGTGACAGACATGATGGTGAGAACTATTAAAGTAAGACCCTAGTCAAAATCAATCAGTTTAAACCTTAAATTTTTTGATTTCCTGAGCTGAAGTTTGTATTCAGTCTCCCCACAGTAAGGCTTTGACAACAGCTCCACTCTAACTTTACACATAGTATGTCGTCTAACTACCCAACCCTGATAATGGAGCGAATTGTTCCGCATCGATCCACGCCGTGCTGCCATGGTGGTAATCATCTGTTTGTGTGGGTCAGTGTCTGTAATGATTTAGCTCCTCTGCTGCCCTCTGACCTCCATGTAGTGTATGAGTGGAAGCGTGTGTGTAGTGGTGTATTATTGTTGAGCATTAGCCAATGAACCATCTTCTGACGTGTCAGGGAGGCAGAAACGAGCAGTGTTATCACCTCTGATGGCTTCCTCTGACTGAGAGTTCACTTCTGCTTCAGTCAGTGTGGCTGTGGATGCCTTTCATATTCAGTGAAGACTTTCAGGATCTAACAGTGCTGTTTTTTGTTTTTTACAAACAGTGCATCAAGGCTCGCCTTCTCTGATTATACAGGTGTCTGATGGCAACACATCAACACATCGTTGATGGTCCAGAGCCTCAACCTGGGCCTCATACACGCCCCTCTGCAAATCTTGTGTTTTTTTTATTTCTCTTATTAAACCAAAGGTATCGCTATAACTCGGATTCGGACTAACCAAATGGACGTGGACTGTGAAACTTGGCACAAGTCAAATCCATTGGGTCCATGCTGAATATTGTTTTGTTGTTTTGGTTTTGTACTATCTTCCTCCCATGATACATATCTGCAGATATTGACAGCCTATTGTTTTAATAATACCATCTAGTTCTTTATCTAATAACACTTTGAAAACAACCTGCTTTGTTCACATGGCAGAAGTAGTTAACAGATATCAGGTAAAATCTC
>JAOWBC010000959.1:1206097-1251732 GCA_028566105.1 Hypoplectrus providencianus | reverse complement strand
ACACACACACACACACACACACACACACACACACACACACACACACACACACACACACACACACACAGCAACACACATGCACAGTTTTTTTCATGCTTTGATAAGGCAGATAAAAGCAAATAGCATGGCTTGTGGCTCTACACCCCACACCCTCACCCCACCCCCAAAACAACACATACACACACTCATACACACACCAAAAAAAAAAAAAAAAAAAAAGATAACTAATGATCATCTCAACTCCATCCTGGACACTGGACAGAAAACTTTCATCCATCCCTCCTCCTCTTCCCAAAAAATAGCCAAAAAACATTTTTGACACATTTTCTCCTTTTTTTTATTATTCCATTTTTTTTATTCTTCCTTCCTCGACCGCCCTGCTTGTGTGAAGATATTTTTCGCCTGGCGGCCAGAGAACACACACTTGCAGAGGCACCGCAAGCCCGGACCCCTGACACCGCGGGTCTTTGGAATGCCTTAGGTACGATTTCACTTTCGCTCACATCAATGCTGACCTGAATGCCTTTCATATCTGATCCGCCGTGTCTCTCCTGGTAAACATCCCCCGGGGGGAGAACAAAGAAAGGAGCTCCTCTTCTTCTTCTTCTCCCTCTTAATCACAATTCAGCCCCTTTCGCCGCCAGCAGCAGGGCTACACATTTGCATTCAGCATCAGAAAAGGGCCTGAGATGAAAAGGGGGGCGAAAAAAAAGGAGAGCAAAAGAGGAGAGGAGGGAAAAAAAAGAAGAAGAGGAAGGGAAAAAAAATAGGGAGAGAGGCAGAAAAGGGTGGGTGGGTGTTGGAGAGAAATAACTAGGGTGTTTGTGGTTGTTTGTTGGTCGTCCCCTGGTTACAAGCCTTTTATAGCCTCCTTACTCTAGCAGGGACCCAGGCCCCTCCTGACAGACAGATAGTGTTACGAGATGGCATGCCCACACTATTCGTGGCCACTCACACTTAAGAAGAAGAAGAAGAAGAAAAAAAAAATCCTGGCTGCGACTGATTGGATTGTGCTTAAAGAAGGCGATAAGTGTCGGGAGCAGGTGTCTTCATGATGCGCTTTTTTCCTTCTCTTGTCTGTTTGGCAGCAAGGTGCTTCCAAAAACTTCTTTGTAGCTTCGAATGTCACAAAATTAATTTGCCAGCATCCTTTTTCAGTGCTCTTTTTTAGTTTTTAGGGGGAAGAGCAGGTGTTTTTGTGGCCGAAATCAGTTTTTTTTTTTTTTTTTAACTAAATTCTTTAATACGCTGCCATCATTTGAAAACCGCATGAAGAAAAAAAAATATCCCAAACGTAAACATACGTTTATCTGTTGCTCTATCAAAATAATTGGCCAGATATCTTTATCATCCGATTCCCAGGCTGGATGTATGCAAATCTTAAGCAAAGATGGGGAGATGGAAGGAGGGGGGTACCTCAGCTCTTTAAATGGCATCATGTGATATGGATTCCAGTTTTCTTTATTCCCCTTCCCTTTCTTTTCCTCACCCAGAACTTTTTTTTTTCTTTTTGGTTAAGAAGAAGGATTATCGGTACACCTTCCCTCCCTCCTCCTCCTGGCCAAGCTGCGCAGGATTTAGGCAGATTTACTTCAGCAAACACCTTTGGACACTGGGGGAAAGTAGGAGTCTGTTTGCAAAAGGGGCCTTTTGTTCCGAGAGGTTCTGGATAATGCCTTACCAGGCAGCCATGATATTAACCCGTGCTTTGGAGAAATCGGGTGGAGGTTGTGGTGGTTGGGAGGGGGGGGTTAACTCTTTGTATGACAACTCTTTGCAGCTTGTACATCCCTCCTCCTCTTCCCTTAATGAGAACTGCTTGAAGCTGCACTGCCTGTGCTTGGTTGTGAATGTTGTTTTGGTAATTCCTGTGATTTTTTTTTTTGATTCTTTTTCTGATGGGACATGTTGGTTTGGAAAAGCAAGGCTGCACAAGTTACAGTGTATTTGGGGTGATGCACACTCACACACAAACACACATACACACACAGAGCAACTGCCACTGCCAAGAACGATGAAAGCGAGAGCGGTGGCTGGGATCCGTTGCCTGACTAACACCGAGGCATGAATCAGCCAATAGTGAGCCAACTCTGCCCCTGTGACTTCCCTTTATGTTTAAACGGCAATAATATCGTCCAAAACAATGTGGTGACACAGGCAGCATTCCCTGCATGCGTTTGACCTTAATCTCCTGCATTTTTTTTCCCGTGCATCATGAAAAGGGAGGCAGCTTCATGTAAGCAGTGTTTAAGTCACAGATATGAGTGCATGGCGGCTGAACTGTTGCTGAACCTTTGCTCCGTCCCCACAAGGAATTGCCCCAGAAAAATCTGACTTGTAGCCACTTGATGGTATAGCGAGCGCTCTGCTGTGTCTACCTGAGAGTATAAAGTTGTGAGTTAAATGATGCTTATTTGGCTCTGCTGAGTGCAGTTTGGGTGTGCATCAAGTGAGCATGAAATGACGCCGAGAGCTGCGTCTGTGACACGGCGATTGTCAGAAGTCCGCTCGGACACCGTGTGAAAGAAGCAGAGATGGAGAGTGATGGAGCAAAGGTGACAGACTTAAAGGTGTTTCTGTGGGCGGCGTTCTGCCTGTCAGGCCCTTACCCACCTCCCTCCATCCCTGCTTTTTCTCCAGATTTGACAGGTCGTATCAACTCCCCCCTCTGCTGTGATGTGTGCCTGTTCTGCGACACGCTAGTCTAAGTAAAGTTGCAGTGCAGTCAGATGTCTTTCTCCTGCTTCCCTGACTTTATTTCATGCCTTCTTGCTTATTTTCTCCTTTTTTTCCCTCCCTGAGTCTCATCCCCTTGTTTTCTCTGTTTTCTTCTTCACTCCTTGCGATTTTGACAAAAAGCAAACACAGAAATTGAAACTTCAGTGGTCCGGCAAATAATTGCATGCATTTGGACTTTTCATTTACGTGTGTACACTCTTTACCCTAAGCCTGCATGTTTTATGCATTGCGTAGGAGGAAAATGCATTTTGAAATATCATGCCTCATTTGAGTCTTTCTCAAGTGAAAATGCAAAGTCTTTATTTGGCCCATCCGTTCCGTCTCGTCCTGCTGTTTGCACTTATTCAGTTGTTGCGTCGCGTCTCGCCTGTGATTTTCGACATTTTCCACGCGTCGACTTTTCCCATTTGCGAGGGAGTCTGGGCGCGACAGACGACAGGTTGCTGAGCAGGTGTAAACTAACATTCGGATTTCATAATCAAATGGCAGGGGGGCAAAAAACAACTTTAAAAACACCTTCTTTTTCCTAACAATGGTGCATGTGTGCATGTGCATCCTCCTTTGGATAGCTCCACCAAATTAGATGTCGTTTCTAATGTGGTTTTAATCCAAGCTTACCTGCAGATTTGCCTTTTGCAGCATGCAGACTCACTTTAAGGAAGCATATTTTCTGTGTTTACTTTAGGGTTGTGGACGGTAATGCTTTTTGGGGGGATTTGTGCAAAAAGCACCACATGTTTCTGCATGATATTTTTCATGTTCTCTGCAGTTCAGAAAATTCAGTAATAATGATCAGAACAGGGAGTTACCCATCAAGTCAGAACTGTTTTTAAAGTGCTTTTTAACAAACAGGATTGTGTCTTAATAGAGCAACAAAGGAACAGATATAGATTAAATTAAAAGAACAAACACATCACAGCTGCTTCAAGCTTGTGTGTGAATGCAATCCTGCACAGTGTGTGTGTGTGTGTGTGTGTGTGTGTGTGACTTATCACTGCTGTCAACCGTAAAGCAGGGCACAGCTTCATGACGTTTCTGTGGAAAATGAGAAAAAAAAGTAATCACCTCAATTGCCCATTAAAATGATTTTTTCCCCTGATTTTTTTTTTCCTTTTTTGCGGCAGCTGCTTCAGAGATGACACCTTTGTGCAAACAAGTGTTGAAAGCAGCCTCCAGTTTTCTGCTCTGATGTCGGCACCGCTGATCTGCAAGCGCCGCTTGCTGCCACATGTGCGCACACACACACACATTTAGGGAAAGACACACACTCTTTGATGTATGTTTGATTGTCGGGTGGAAGAGCTCTTCTGGCAAGGTCATGGCCACGTGGAACAATCAATAACAGATCACCAGATTAAGGCACGGTGACATCTGGAAATCTAGGCCTTTTCCACACACGACTCAACCCATTTTGCAGCACACCGTCTTACCTTTAATTCAGGATAATAGAACATGCTATTTGATCAGGGCTCACTTTCTTACTATACTTCATTATTCAGAAGGTGTCCCGCTTCTCTGCCACCTAAGTGCACCCCTCTCGTTACCTTTTTCTTTTTTTTTTTAACGAGGACTTCTTGTCTGCTTTCGTTTGTGCTCCGGTTTCCCCCCGTCTCGCGTGGAAGCAAATTCAGATGTGTTATCTCAATTTAATTGCAGCCGATTGCCAAGCGAGATTAAGACGAAAATTAGGTCATTTTGCGGTTGCACAAATTTCACTCACTTCCACGCTTTCATCTCAGCGTTGATCAAGCACCTTCTTAACCGGAGGTTGCAGCGAAAAGAGGAAATGGTCAGAAATTACACTCTTTCCTTGTTGTTATTCAAACATACATTTAACCTTTGGCAAGAGTGAGTCAAGGAGAACTGAAACACAGAGCGGGGGAGCACATCTTCCCCTTTAAATGTCATCTGTGGTGCAGTCAGTGGACATGTGTAGCAAAGTCGACCCTGCTAAAAACTCTGAGAGGTGAATTCACGTGTTAATGGGTTGTGACTGGAGAGGGAGCCCCCTCTCCTGAACGCCTCGTGTCCCGTCCCTGTCAAACGCGAATGTCAAACAAACACCTCCTCAGGTAGCGGGGGGATAATCACACCGACAGGCCTGTCCTCAGCCTTTCTGACATGCAGGACGAATGGGGGCTGCAGCAGAGAGGAGCTCTCTGTGGTTGCAGGCTGCACTTTGGGTCTGGATTTAGGGGCAGAGTGGTCAAGCAGGAGGTCAAAATTTAAGGGAAGTATGTTTAATACATGACAGTAAATTAATCTCAATGAGGAATGGAGTTGGAGTTTGACAGGGCAGAACTCTTTGTGGTCGTAGTTTTGGTTTTGTGACAAAGCAAGAATCCAGGATTTGGTTTTTGGTTTGGACTCAGCACTGAAGCAGAATTTCAGGGATAGATGCTATGTGATTATTATCATTATCTACTTTTTAAGTCATGATGAGGTGATAAAAGTGAGGTTTGCGTGGTTGTGGCTGTAGTTAGCGATTGACGCCTCTCATTTTTTGGCCTAAAGAGGAGTGATGGGATCCAAGTTATGGCTGAATTTGGTCATGGCTTCTATTCAAGCTGGAATGCTGGAGCAAAAGCCTGGCTGCAGAGGCTTGGATGGGTATGTCCTGACCTAGAAACCTTGTGGGAGACGACTAAGATTGGGTAATTCGTGGAGGCTTGAGCTGAGATCTGGCCTGTGTGACTCAGCCTGAGACACAGCCTGGTCGTTAGTTTAGGTCAAGACTTTATGACTCGTGGGCTTGAGGTTGTTTTTTACAGCACTGAGCCTTAAATGTTTCGTGTATTCTTAGTGATTTGGCCTTATGAACTTCTCTGGGGTTGAAAGTCGAAGATTAGACTCTCGCATCTCAGAAGCCTAAAATGCAAACATGAATAACTAGAGGGAGTTCTATTCCAGTTTGGCCAGAAGTCTGTGCAGACAAATTTAGCTTATCATAACAATCAAGTTCACTCTTGGACCTTTCTGCCTTGAAACTTTGCCTTTTTTGTGTCCTCCAGTCCACATCCTGCACCTCTACTTCCATCCATCCCAACAGCCACTCAGTCAGTCATCTAACCAGTCAGCCCACTCTAATTACTTCTCCCCCACCCAAGGGAAGCTACTTCCTTATCGCCCGGCCGTCTTGCTCCGGCATTCCTGAGATAAATTCCCCACCACTTTGTTATTCTTACTACTTAGGGGTATTGGAATTAGCATGTCCATCAAAGCAGACCTTGTACTCTGCCTTTTTTCTCACACCCCCCCCTTACGACCTTATCAGTGGTCATACATTACAGCCAGGCATGGGACGTGCCCAGGAGCAGCAGAGGTGAATAACACACAGACAGAGGTACCGAGTCATCTGTCTGACATAAAAGACTCTGAGGGATGATCAAGAGATGTAAATGTGCAGCTTACGGCGCTTTACTGTCGTCTGGCCTTTTGGAAGCGCAGGTACTTCAGGGCTGGAGGATTTGTCAAATTCAGTCCAGGTAGCTGTGGCGCGCGTTAATATGAGATTCGGTGTTTGCATTTAGAAAAAAATCAGTTTTTAAGGGCTCCCCGTGTTTCCAAAAATCTGCCATTTACACACCAAGTGACTTTCACAACCTTTTAGCCCCTTCATACCTGTTAAAACCTCCACTTGGCAAATTCAAACATGCACTAGCATCCCTGGGTAAATAATCAGAGCTCCATTCATCCCTGCAAACCCCACTTTTTTTGCAGATGTGCGGGTTTGATCGAGACCGAGCCCTCACTTCCTTCCTTCCTTCCGCTCCTCGCCGTATGTTTCCCAACATGGTTTATACCTCAACAGCAAGCAGACGCCGCCTTATAAACTGGCAATCACAGTATCCCTAATGTTATTACTTTTCATAATTAGTTACAGCAACACTCATTCCACGACTGGCGGAAAGGAGTATTCCTTAGTAATTAAGGTAATGAAATATTCATTTATGCTACCTTTTCAGCAGTCGCACAAATGAGCCAGCCATGCTTAATGTCCGCCCTGCCTCTGATTTTATTATGATGGCAGACTGGCACATCTGCAATTAGTACTCGCACTGACAGTTAGCGTTTTGCGCGCGGCGGTAAGCAGAGGGAGGTGAGGTGGAGCGGCGGAGGGCGGGTGCACCCTGGTGCGATTACAAGCCCCCTCCGACACCCTCCCTCAGACCCCACCTTCCTCCTGCAGCACCCTTTACTCCACTAACCTTGTCTTTTTTTGCCTTTTTTTTGTGCTACCTTTATCTCCTCCTCCCCCCGCGTCTCCTCCCCGACGGAGAGGTTACCTTTTCCCAACGGTGCGAAATCGACTTGACATAACTGTTCATCAGTTTCAGTTGCCCCCCCGCCTCTCTCCCTGCGACTCCCCACCTCACCCCGAGGTAGTTTGCATCAAATCAGGCCCAGTCAAGCTTCAAGTGGAAATTGGCAGGCCAGAACCTGACAGTGGAGGAGAGAAGGAGTGGGGGGGGGTGGGGGTGGTAAAGCAACTGGAAGCAGGCAAGTCGCGGCACTAGAAGCCTGAACTACATCCAACATGGTGATCATAGGGTCAAGTTTTGGGGTTAAGTGCTAATAAGTCCGTTTTAAATCGACTCTAATTGAACTGGAGAGGATACTGTTTTCTGTGTTTTTTTTAGTCACACTGACTCAAATCAGTTCGAATACGGGCGACAGTTTAGATTTTTGGTGCCTTCAAACATCTGTGGATACCTTAAATCCATGCAGTGTTACTCATGAAGTTTCTGCTTACCAGTTTTTAAGATTTTAATTATGACCAGTTAAAGTTTTTTTTTTTGTTTTTTTTTAAATTGCCATGAATATTTATTACCAGCTGGGAAATAACTAAGTTTAAGGACTTTCATTTTGGAGGTTGACTAATATTTTTGCAAGCTTTTAATTTTTTAAGAGGGCACCGGTCGGTGTACGTGGGGTTACGAGCATCGATGTGAAAATAGCTGACGCACGCAACAGTCACACATGTTGGCCAGGCAAGCATACACACATGGACACACACACACACACACATCCAAATTGGCATATTTGGAAACAAATATACACTCAGACATACACACATTTGCACGAATGCAGAAACGCACACACAGCCCTATATATATCACACACAGATGTACACAGGCACCACACACACTTCACACACATGCTAATTGGCAGACAGACAGGTCACAGCAGACGCAGATGTGCCGTTTCTTTCTTTTTTCTTTTTTTTTTTTCTTTCCTCCTGAACCTCGCCGTGGCCCTCGGAGGGAAGCAGATAAGGACTTTGTGATGAAACTTTTAGTGAATCTCGCTGCTCCAGTTCTGTCGCCGCCACGTCACTAAGCTCAAAACGCTGCGTCCCCCACCCTTCCTCGCAGCTGCTATATATTCTTATTAAGGTTGAGTGGGAGAGGTGAGTATTATATTTTTATTCATTTTTTTCCCCTCTGACCATCCGCAAGCCCATATTTCAACTGCCTTAACAGCCTTGGAGGATTTTGATCCTCAAGTCTCTTTTTCTTCAATTCCATATCTCCTTTTCCTCCCTGTCACACCTTTTCCCTTTTATCTTTTCTTTCTCTGCTTCCTTACTTTCTACCTCTTGGCACTGACTTTGCCACCGTCTTATTTCTCCCTGCTTCTGTCTTAATCTTTCTTTTCCCTCTCACCTCTCCCCACCCTTATATTTTCTCCCTTATTCCTCCTCCCTCCGCTCCCTCCCCGCCTGTCCTGAGCTTTGCATGTGCTCTGATGGGCTGATGGCCGTTTCGACAGGGCAGCATTGAGGTAAAACGGTGTGACGGCAGAGTTTTGTTAAGCCGAGAACAAAGGCTCAGAGATGCCGGGCCAAGCCATTGTCCCGCGCCCATATTGGCCTTGCCACAGTTTTGCAGGATTTAATGCTCTGTTTACCTCCAGCCAATCGCCACTAATATTCAAAGAGGAGCTTCTTCCTTTTAGACGCACCTCAGGATGATTTAAGATAGATCCATAAAAAAAACTGCAGCTTTGCTCGTATGGGAGTGACTCAGAGAGAGGGAGAGTTTTAAAAAATACTCTTGGCTGTTTTCTTTCTGTGTCATATTTCTATTTTGAGAAAAGAAAAAGAACATGCTTCTAAGTTTGCAGAATGAAAATTCCTTGTTGTGTCAATCTTTTTCTTATTTCAAACATTACATGGAGCATGACTGTAAATTTTGTACATCTAGGGCAACCTCTTTTCTGTTTGGCGGATTGTTTTTGTATTTAGCAAAACTTCAGTTGATGCCACTTTTACCATTTTATTTTCAAAGCGTGCAACAAATCTGGATGTTTTTTCAAATTCATTTAAAACTGCAAAGAGTTTAGTGAAACCTCAGTCTCCCGCACTTTTTTTTAAAGATAGCTGGGCATTATTTAGACTGTAAAAACCCCTCAGTACAGTAAGTGTCTGTCACTGTGACTGGGACAGAGATATGAAGCAAGTGTGCAACACGCAGAGAGAGGGAAAGAGTGTGTGAGAGTGTGTGTGTCTGGTCCGTTGGAGTTCCCCTGCATGGTCTTTGGGCAAACTGAAAGCAGCGCTCAGTGGGATTAGAGAATGAGTGTTGCTGGGGGTGGCTGAGGGTGGAGAACAGAACACAGGAGGATTCTGGGAGTTTTTTTCCACCCTATAGCAGGCCCTTTGCAGTGATCTCCATAGGATTACTTTGCTTCTGAGCTTTGACTGTTTTACAGTTTCCAAACAATGCATATGTAAAACCAAACATCCTGAATTAACCTGATAGATTAAAAAAAAAAAAAAAAACTATAATTTGTTTTGTCAGCAATATTCTGACAAAAGTCATAATAAAACCTTTAAAAGAAATAGAATTAAAATCTCTTGAGGATCTGTCAAGATGGTTTTGTCGCCAAGTTTTACAGCCTCTCACTCTGAGTGAAAGTTGCAGCTCAAAGCTAGCGTAAGCTTTTTACGCTAAAACATCTCCCATTAGCAGCGGCATTTTAAAGAAACGTACCACAGTGGTGTGTTTGTTTTTACTGCGACAGTCACTCTGACATTAACATAAAGGCGAAGTTTCAGAGAACAAGGGGCAATAAACACAGTCGAAAGCGCCGTCATCGAACCCAATGATATTTTCACGAGCACATAAAGATTATGAGTCCATTCCAGTAGCACCCATCTGTGCTTTCATTTGTGGCTATATGCTCAGTAGTTAAAGGGGAGGCTGAGGAAGGAGAGGGGATGACTTTCATTTGGGTAAATAGTTTGTTAAGGTCAAAAGAGATAAGAAGAGTGCAATCCCCCCTGACAACAAGCCCTAAAACCTTCGGCTGACTGACAAGCGACGAGGTTGACGACGTTTGTTTTGGGGGAAAGAAAACAACGGAGACACTTCCTGCCAAATCCTCTCCACGCTGCTGCTGTGGCGATTAACTGGTTAACTAAATGAAACAATTTGTCAACAGACAAACTCAGTCTATCCGAACCCTTTCTGCTGCTGGTTTTCTTTTCTTTTTTTTTTTAAGCAAAACAATTACAAAATTACAGTAGATAAAAATTGAACGGCGCCAGTATTTATGCAATCAACATAACGAAGAAACAAAACAATTTAATGTGGAAAAATCATCATTCATCTGCATTATAATTGCTTCTCTTTCACATCTACGGGGATGGTTAATTAAAATTGTGATTAAATGCGCCTGCACTGCCTAAGATGTCTTCCCCCTAAACAGGTGCTACAGAATTTAAAAGTAAAGAGAAAAAGCTAATTAGCATTGGAAATTGAGAAATTGCCTGCAAGAATCAGTGTTAATTTCAGTCACTGATGAGGTAATTTATAAAGAGGGAGCGCCGAGGAGTCTGTGCAACACGAGAGATTGCAACACCGACTCCCCCTCTCCGCCTCCCCCCCGCACATCCCTGCTATCCCAGCGTGCAGGTGAAGCTGTTTGGAAAATATTGAGGCTATTTGGTATTCTGTCTTCGTTAGCATCGCTTTCGAAGTTCATCTGTGGCCCCACAACTGCTAGAATAAACACCGCCGACTAAATAATGACATATAAGGGCCTCACACACACACACACACACAAACACACACACCTTTCCCTTCAGAGATAAAAAGTCAGGAAAAGGGATTGCAAGCGCCAAAACGAAGGCTATGGAAATGCATGTTAGTCATTAGGAAGCAGAGGTTTTCCAGGTGTAAAAACAGACACATACATGCATGTATCTCCTGCTGTTGTTGGAGAAAAGCCACACATCTGTGAGAAAGAAAAGAATAATATATAAGCGCTTTCTTCCTCGTCTCGTGGATTTGATTGTAGCAGCTTTCAGGGTCAAGCAGCATGCTCGGCACACAAACTGCAGTTGTAAACTTTCAGTTCAGCTTAGGGAAAACACAACATCAAAATTGCGGTAGCGTGGTTTTTTCCTATTGGACTCCGACCGGAGCGGAACCCGACGCTCAGGATATTGGCCGCCATTCCTCCGTCCCGCTCAGAGTTTCCAGAAAACTTCACAGATACTGCTGATCTCGGGCTCTCATGTATGCTGCCCCCAGTAATTACCTGTCATTGTCCATCATTATAGTTGGCCCTGGAGAAATGTCAGGCCTGGAACAAGACGGAGCCAAACTGTTCCATCATGTTCTGAACTTGGCCGCAAATGGGTCATAACACTCTCTGAATAACCTACGTATCTAATCTGTCTTGTTCATCCTTCTATCTTGAGGAATGGAGCTTTGCATACAAGCTTCTCTTAATGGTTTTTTGGAGTTTTTGGTTCATAATAAACGTAAAGCTGCAGGGACAAAAATGACCCCAAAGTTAGTTTGATTCTTGACCTTTCCTGACTTGTCACCAGTGTTGATGCGGAACAACTTCAGTGCATATGACACGGACATTTGCAGTCAAAGTTTTACAGAAATTGCCGTTGTTCAGCCATGGGTGGGCTGGTGGACAGGTGGGAGAAAGGGTTGAGCTAGCAGGCCGTAGGTCATTAGGCCTCCATGGCGGTGGAGCCGGAGCATCAGCCAGCACGAGGTAAAAAAAAAAAAAGAGCAGAAAGCCAATTTGCTGAGACATACTCTGTCGACCTTTCATCATAACTGAGGCCTTTTTCTTTTAGATTAAGTCCAGTGAGCAGAACTCAGCCGCCTGTCAGCCCCTTAAATCCAGCGCCCCCCCCTCCTCCTCTTCACTTTTTAACAATCGCCTCTCTCACTCAGCCTCAAAGCTCCCCCAACTTTCTACAGCTGCTATGTGACAAATCATGTACTTTACACCCCCCCTGCCCTGCTTCTGACATCCAAGCTGCTTGTTGCGACTCTGCATTCATTGGAGTTCATCACAAAACCTGAGATGCGTGCGTATCTTTTTCAAAGCATGGTTTCAGCGTTTCCAGTTCAACTTTGAAGCCTCGTTGTACTTTGGCTGATTGGAGGTTTGGTGGAGAGATCACCCTGCACCCTACTTCTTTTAAAGGAATCTGGTTACTTTTGACGATAAGTCCACTCGACTTCACTCAACATACATAACCTCATAAACTCTTAGAAGCTGCCAATGGGTCAGCCATTATGAACCTGTGCTGCACGGCCAAACATTGTTCAAACCCACAGAACTTTATTTTGAATTCTAGTAGAGATCCCAAAGTGGCCAACGATACCAAATGTGTCAGAGTGAATTTAAGGACGATATGTTTAAAATGATACACAAGACGTCTAGAATATTTCCTTTTGATCGAAAAAAAGGGAATCTTGGATTTGAATATTTCATCAAGAGTAAAAATCATCTTTTGATGATGATTTCAAACAGGATGACACTGGATATATGTTATTTTTTTCAAATTTCAAAGCTGAAAACTGGATTGAATGTCCTACAAATGTGCCACTTGTTTACAGCAACAAACAAGAATAAGAACATAAAGGAATCAATTCTTCTGTGAATGTCAGCCACAGCAGAGCTCCTTCATGATTATTTTATTTTATGGTTTTCTCTCCTCCTCTCCTCTCTCCTCCTCTCCATCCTTTTCCCTCTCCTTCCTCTTCTTTTTCCCCTCTGAGTCACTTCGCTGAACAGGTCAGGCAGTAAGTGACAAGGTATTTCGTCGTTTTGTGAACCTTTGCCAGACTGATTGTTCGGTGCAAGTGTAGTGTAACTGAGCCGCTTGTAGCTCGCCGGAGTGTGGAAAATAAGATCGAGGACTGATTTTTTTTTTTCTCTCCCACCCCTTCCCTCCCCTCTCCCTCCCTCTCCGTCTCTCTCTCTTGGTTTTACAACAATGTAAGATAGTAAAATAGATATGTAGTGGCTCAGTGAGGGCTCCCGTGCACCGGCGTAACTGTCGCTCTTCATACATTTCCGTTCCACCTGACAGCCCGCTGTATCGCTCCAACATTTACACTCGCACCGGGATGACCCGTGACCACTTGTATGCTATTACCGCCCAGGCAGTAGCCATACTGACTCCTCTGCTTCACCCAGGTTATGAATGTGATGCCAGCACACAGGAACTCTTTAAGTTGTCGACACATTTCTGCACCAGTGACACCGAGACAAATATTCCCTTCTTTTCTGCTTAGTGCTTAAAACTCGCTGCTGATTCTGATTCACGAGAGCATGAGTGTATTCTGAGGAAATCCTGAAAGGACTCATTCCTGTAGGGCAAAAAAAGTAAAAATATTTTATTGTGAAAAAAACCCTAAAACAAGTTAATTTCTCCTGGAGATGGTAGAGTTATAATAAAGTTGCTGAATTATTTCCTAATTTTCAGAAAGTACAATTTTTAGGGCTGCAAAACTGTCTCACATGCTAAAATCTTTTCATTATAGCCAATCTGCCTTGCAGTATTCCAGATATGCCTCCGCTTTTCCCATAGTCGACCTTTAGGAAGTGAACCTCCAACCACTAGTTACTGTCTCTCGGTCTCCTCAGAGCCTCAGACAGTATTTATCTTGCAGCAGATGGAGGAAACCTCTTGTGTGTAGCGCTGCAAAGTCTGGATTGTTTATTACTTAAGACATAGTTGGTAGATGAGGGTGCATTAATCAGAGAAAATGATCCTGCACCGCACCTTGTAACTGTCTCTGTTTGTGATTTAAGAGGTGAAGAAGATCCAACATATTTTACTTTTCTGCTGGATTTAAAATGTATGTTTATACGGCTTATAACAAGGATATGGAGTGATGTTTGTGTTGATGTAGTGGTAGTGGAACTGCAATTTATCGGGGTAAAAAGGGATTTCTACAACTTCACAAACAAGCCAGAGAGAAACAGAGGAAAGACCTCCCTAAAACCCTCCGGGAGAGTCTCGTACGATGACACCGGGGGGAGAAAACAATCGCTAATATTAGGAGGAGAGGAGGTGGGGAGGGGCGGGGGGGACACACACACTCACACACAAACAAACAAAAAAAACCTCGAGTTTGTTTATGTGCACATAATGCGAGTCTGTGCGCCCGGTGAAGCGCCGCAAATGGGAGAAGTATGCGTGGGTTTCTCAGGTAACAGGATTACGTGGGCACATAATTGATCCATTTGGGGGAAAAATGACAGGGCTCTAAAGAGGCCTCGGCTTTGGAAATGGAGTTTATGAAACAGGCATTCGTAAATTCAAAGGAATCAATATGTCAATTTTATTACATCTCCGGGCCAGATGGGCATTAAAGGCACAGCTCATCCCTCTGCTGCTCAACCTCTCTCTCTCTGTTCTGTCATCTCTTTCTCAGGGTCTCTATCACTGTCTCACTTTCTCTTTTTTCTGCATCTTTCTCACCATTGTTCTTCTCCTTCTCTCACTATCTGCAAATGTTTGTATGACAAAAGACTGTCGCCCTGGCTCTCTGTTTAATCCTTCTTTCTCAGGGTGTCTCTCTCGCTGTCTAACACTACGGCCACACTAAGCCAGCTGAATTTGGAAAAATGACATATTAATCGCATCCATCCTGGGGTGTTCAGGTTATGTGTGAAGATCCCCTTCCATATGAAACCACAGGAAAACAGCTGAGGTGTTTTTAATACAGCCAAAGTCACAGTTTTTGGTTTTCATCCATTCGCATGCATGTCATAAATGTTGATTTGCATCTCATGCGCTCTGTTTTGGGGTCATCTCAGTGTGGCTGCAAATCAGATCTTTTCAAATGTGTCGGTCCACTCTTATTCTCTTTTTTTCCCCATGTTTGTCTTCCATTTCTATACTTCTAACACTCTCCATACCCCCTCTCTTCTCTCACTGTCTCCAAATGTATTTTGACAAAGATCTCCTGCCCCTCTCCCCGTCTTCTTGTTATCTTTCTTCCTCTTCCTCCCTAATTCCCCGTCTGTCCTCCTCCCTCTCTTTCACTATGATGTGTACATTATCAGGGCCTGTGTGTTTGTGTGTGAGGCAAAGGTCCTCAGTGGCCATTTTGTCAGTAAGATTCAGCTTGTTGTGTGTTTGCATCCACACACGCACATGTCTCGATAGTTGTGTGTGGAGAAGAGGAAGCTCTGTGTGTGTGCATGTGTGTGTGTGGGTCCCAGATGTATCAAATATCCCTGTCCAGGCAAATGCATCAGCTGAAATATGTTTGTCAATGCAGCTGTTGACTCAACACTATTATTCTTAAGAAGAAGCCGTTTAGAATGAGCGGCGAGCACAATAAACACTTTCAGAGCTCGGCCAACAGAGAAGGTTTTAAAGGCAAAAACAGGGAGACGGAGAGAGAGAGAGAGAGAGAGAGAGTGGGTGGGGGGCAGATTAAGCATTTCCCTCGCTAAAATATTCACGTTTCATTTAAATACAACGGCATCCCAGGCAAGATTTAATTACCATCCAGCGCTATAATGCAAATGAATAATGCAGCAAAGACTGATGCAAACGGATAGAAATATAAGACTCCAGCGCTCGATACATCCAGGGGAATGTGAGAGGGGAAAAGTGGGGGAAAATGAAGGGGGAAAGGTTAAAAAATCTTTCTGGGAGAGGAAGAGATGGACAGGAAAGAGGAGAGAAGAAGAGGAGGAAGTAGAGGAGCGAGGGAGGGAGGCAGCAGCACAATTACGAGGCCCAGCTTCCCCAGTGTTTGCCAGGATTTTCCTTCTCCCATTCCAGTAGTTCATTTTTGGAGTAAGTAAATAATAAGAAGTTGGTGATGCTTGCATTTTTAATTCCACCCCCTCCCCTCGCTGCACTTTTTTTTTTTTGTTCAGTTCACTGACTGACATCTGCTATCAATGCTAAGCAGGTGTTCCCGTGCAAACAGACGTGCCCCTGTTTGTGTTTCGCCATCCCCGCCACCGTGCACCCAAATGAGCAACGTGATTAAGAATCCTGTAAATTTTTGAAAGGAAACGGATGGCTGCCCGGCTAGAACGTAATTACACCGCCGCCGACATCCGCAGCTCACCGCTGCAGCAGCCAGAGCCAAAGCAACAGCAGAGAATTAATAATATATAATGGCATCTTTCCTTGTAATTCATAAATGAAATAAAATGAAGGAGGAGTAACCGCTGATAAGTTTTTTTTTTTCTTTCTTTCCTTCCCTCTTTCTCTCTGTCTCTCTGGGGTGGGGAGGGGTGCAGGGGGGTTGCAGCAGCAGGGGCAATTTTCAGAAATTGAGTCGAGACGATCATCTTCCGCGATGCGTTAACTCAACTCAGTCTGTGTGAGCGAGGCAGGGAAGACCGATTTCTTCCTGTCTTTCTTTTACTTTCCTGATTCTTTTTTAGCTCATTTATTTAGTAAATGAGGCCTCCGCATATGTTCCCTCACTCCTTCACTTTCCCTGTTTTGTCATTATCCGCTTTCACTTTGCTGTATGATCATACATGCCTTCGCAATGGACAATTAGCTATGATATCTCAAGTGGCAGCTAACTTCCTTCCCTTGAACTTCAAAGGCAGTTGGCACATTAAGTTTGCAGTTTCTTCATTTTTTTTCCACGCTGCAGAACGGGCAGAGCCTTGTTCCTTTAACTTCACTGATATTTTCCAATGTGAATCCGTCGAAAAAGTTAGAAGATGGTGCATTTTATCAAAAAAAAAAAAAAAAAAAGAACGATCAGAAAATCATTGAAGAAATGTCAAAAAGCCATGGAAGAAAGCAGAAGAGTACAACATAGGAGATGAAATGTGCTGAGGAGGAGGAGGAGGAGGAGGAGGGTGCAGATGGTAACCTCTGGGGAGGAGAAATGAGGTGAAGGGAGTGAAGCAGGAGGAGGAAAGAGGAAGGTAGCGTGACACACGGGCCAACTAAAAACCTGACAAGATCAATTTTGACAGAATGTGTTTTTCCATCCTCGTGTCAGGGAAAGGTGATTATTCCTCTGTTACATTCACTCACAGATTAGAATCACAAGGTACATAATAACCTTGCTTTATACAGTGTGACACATTGATGCATGATAAAAACCTGGTGTAAGTGCAAAGGGACATGTAAGACATGTTCTGGGACAATGGCTGCTGCGCTCAGCCTCCACACAGGGATTTGTGGAGTTACCAGAGCCTTGTAATGCACTTTTCACCTAATTTATATCCATTTCTCAGTCTGTATCACGGTCCAGGCACCTTGGCTACTGTTTCCTCCCACGGCAGCTATTGATAGCGGCTGACAGACATTGTTTGGACAGTGAAAGGTGCGCCTCCCTGTAAACGCTGGCTTGCAGAAGGGAGGCGACACTCCTCTCCTGTCCCCTCTAATCAGAGCCAGAGATGGTTGCATCCTCCCTTTCGGATACACGATAATTACCCTTCTCTGTGAACGCTGGGGCTTCACTCTGAGATGGGGAGGGACAGACGCTGACAATTATATTAGGGATGTGTGTGTTTGTTTCTGCAAGTGTGTGTGTATGTGTGTGTAAGTCCCTGTACGCTGCCTTGTAGCTATCTTTCCCCTTGCCACAGCTGAAAGAGTTAGTCCGGAGCTCATGATATGAAATAATAAGGTGTAGTTATGTGTGCGGCTCCCGACTGCAGCAGGACAAACATTGTTTTTGTCTGTTTGCTATCTCTATAAAGAACTGCTGTGGCAGAGATCAGTGGGTTTAATGTATGTGTTGCTCAGTGGGAAGAACAAGGCGCTGACACAGCCGGGGTGACAGAGTTCAGGTCTATTTGGGAGAACAATGCGAAAGATTTGAAGACATTTTACGGAAATTTATTTCAGAAAATGACAATATCTGTCCTTTAGTATTTAAGCTCTCTGTACTCTAATTGTGTAGTAGCACCATATATTGAGACATAGGAAGTACATTATCACACTTTTCCACGTAGCCAAAGAAAGTTTGTGTGTAACCAGATAGTGAGTGTTAACTGCCAACAGAAAATGACTATTACTACTCTTTAATAGCTTCTTGATAGCATTTAGAGGAAGATATGTTTTTCCAAATGTGTACACAACAAACATTTTAATCTGTAAAATAATGCACATCGGATACTTCTCTTCCAATCTGTGACACATAAAACACTTATGTTAATATTAGCTGGTTAGAAACCTCAGTTTAAGCATGTTTTTTTTTTTTTTTTGCTAAATATTAAGAATATAACAAAATAAGCAAGTATCTTATCATTCACACTGTTGCTCCTAAAGTTGGATTCAAATATTTTTACCTCTTTCTATGAAACAATTGTGAAAAGGTGATTCATTCTCAACAGATAAAATGTATATCGTCTGAAAACTTTGTTCCAACTTTGTGGCATCAGTGTATAATGAAACTGTTTAATTGATAAAAAAAAAAAAAAAAGGAAACAAACATTTGTCTTATAATTTCCAAAAAAAATTGACCTGCAAGATTTTTTCACCCAGCAATGCATCTGTGCAGGACAGCATAGTAGAGTACAGAACAGCATTGTGCATTTGACTTTAAAGAGCATAATAGCTCAGTGTAGTCCAGTGAATTATTGTATTATTGCAGTAGCAAACATAAAGCTTTAGTGCTGGGCTGTAAGCTTCTAGTACATCTTGCAGCCTGTAGTGTTAGCCTGTGTGAGAGCAGTGTTAATGGGCGAACAGGACAGCTCTGAGATGCTACAGTAGTAAACAGAGTGCTGTTGTGGCCTATAGAAATCCTGCATAACAGTAGGGCCAGTCTGAGCAGTAAGACAGCACAACTCTGTCTCAGCTATCTCCCTCTGTGGTCGTCAGCGTATGCAGACGATGTTTTCCTCCTCCAGCTGCTGGGAGATGATTCGGGTCACCACGGGCTGCCGGGAGGGGGGGGGGACAAACCGACGAATCAAGGGGGCAATTGTGTCTGGTGCCAGTCAGTCGTAATTAAGAGCAGGATCAGGGGGTGGACGCACACACCGAGACACATGCACACTGATCGACCTAAGGACATACAATCGCATAAACACACACATGCACGTAGACATGTATGGGGACGCTCACACACATACTTAAGCCAGGCCCTCTATACAGAGCAGCTCACCTGAAAATAATCGCTGCGAGGGGCAGCAGGGGATGCAAATGAGGCCGGAGGTTAGCGTGGGAAAAGTGGAGCAGCGTAGCCTGGGACTAGGTGATCCTCCGGGCAGGGGGCCGGCCTCAGGAGGGGCCTTTGTTTCCAGCCTCCGTTTAAAAATACCCAGCGTGCACCTCCTCCTCCTTCTTCTCCTCCTCATCCCCCCACTCCTCTATCACCTCCCCTGCCCTCCCAGTCCGGGCCAAGCAGAGAGAAAAGCAGTGATATATGGTTTGTTTAACAAAGGGAGAGGTGTGTGTGTGTGTGTCTGTGTGTGTGTGTGTGTGTGTGTGTGTGTGTGTGTGTGCATTGGTTTGCCTCGACATTCATTCAGGTTATTTTCATGTGAAGTGACAGATTTGTTTTATCAGTCAGATGTGGAATTATGGAGACACATTTTTAGACTCAAACTGCAGATGGGTGATATTTTGCGCAGATACTAAACATTTATTCACCATAGGCAAAAAAATGAGAATTATTCAGTGTTTTATCAGGATTTTTTGCCTTGTCAGCAAAGAAAACATCAAAACTGTCCACTGAAAGTTAATTTTGGTTAATTTTAGTAATTTTTTAGACAGGATTTATTTACAACAATACTTAATATCTTAACATGATGTACTCGCTAGACTAAATTAGGGGTTCCCAACATGGGGTCATGGGCCCTCGTAGGGGTCACACGATAAGTCGTAGATGTTGAAAGATGATTGACAAGGCACAAAGAGAAAAAAATAGCAGGTTATTTTTTTTCTGACTTCTCAAATGTATGTTTTTCCTTGTGAAATAGCTTCCCTCTAAAACATCACTTTTAGATTACAGTGACTCAAAGCTCATGAAAGCTGTGAAAGGGGTTGTGAGTGGGCGTTTTGGCCGCAAAGGTCAAAAAGTGTGGGAGTCAACTGTTCATTTATTAATTAATTTCTCTTTTCTCTTTCTCTTTTTGCTCCCGATCCCTGGCCGCCTGTTCCTCTTCACTCCAAAGCAGGTAAGCACCAATAAACCTCAGCTCTTGATGCATGCTGCATTATGTAAACAACACCTGTATTACCTCTACACATGCACCAATCATCACCAAACCTATCATTTCACATAACACGCATAACACGACGGCGGCGCACATTCGCGTAGCCTGAGCCCCGATGAATTTCGAAGCTATAACGAAGAGGGAAATATTGCTTTGTGAACAACACGTTCTCATAAATATTCAAATAGTTGAGTACGAGTGGAGCTGTAAAAACGTGTGAATGTGAAAAAAAAGAAAAAAAAAAACTCTCCAAACAAGATGCTCAGCAGCGGTGTAAATGTAAGAGCGCAGTTGCAACCTGTTTGACAGCGCCGCAGTGGATGCTGTTCACACCGTCCTCCAGACACCCAGCCGCTGTAATACCTCTCTCTCTTAATTATTATTTATTGGCACTACCTCTGGCTCTCCTCGCCTCTCTTCTCGCCGCCTCTGTCCCCTTTATCGCCTTTCTAAATAATTTCTACAAATGAGGAGGTTTTTCTGTGCTGCATGCATGCGCGCCCGCACGCATGCATGTACGCAGCGCTCAGCTTTCACTCATCAAAGTTTAATCGAAGCCCGCGTTTTAGTTTTTTCGAATAAAGCACACTTAAAAAATTTAGATGCAAATTATTTTGCATTATTCATGCATTCTCCCAGTCCTTGTAGATTTAAACATTTCCGAGGCCACCTTGATTCAAGTAATTACCTATGCCTCGGCAGGCTCCGTCATGAATAAGGTATTTCCTACAAGCAGAGTATGCGCCTGATGAGCTTTTAAAGTGGCTGTACACCCAACTTGTGTATTGCTTCTCCTGCATGAGTGACTAGAACATGCATCGCAATCGCTCTCAGGTGGGGCGGGGTGGCTGGGAGGGTGGNNNNGTGGGGGCAGGGCTGGCAGGGGCAGCCGAGAGTGACAGCACTCTCACTTTCATGCACTGGGGGCCTTCAAGTCTCTATCTGTCGTCTCCTTTGTCTCCCTTCGGTCCCTCCCTTTGCTTCTCCTCGTGTCACTGCCCTCATGCTCGCTGGCTGCTTCTCCTTGAGTCATTTCTTACAGCAAACGTGTCTCATTTTAACCAGAAATGTGCTCGAATACTGCATATACATGCAGCTGGGTTTCTGTCTCACCACACACATCCATGTGGTCCACATCACAAGCAAAAACCTGCAACTTCTTGCACCTCTGTGCCATCCACACTGGTCAGAAACAATCAGCGGCAGTGTGAATGTCTTTCTGTCTCTGTCTTCGCCTTCCTTTCTATCCCTTTCTCTTTCTCTCTCCACCCTCCTCCGCCCCCCACCACTCCCTGCCCACAGCTCTTTGTATCTTTATCCATTTCAGTCTGAAGGATCCCAAAGTGTTTCAGATCTGAGCAGCCTAATACCCATCTTTAAGCTGGCGGCTTTGAAATCTCTTTTTGACATAACAAGGGAACTTAGCTTTCCCCCACTTTACCTGAGTGCCGGTGAAGATCCTCCTAAATCACACCTGGCTTTGTTGGGCAAACACCCCCGCCCCCTCCTTCTCTCTGCTCACTAACACCCTGCAAGCACTTCTCGATGTATGAGGAGTTCCATTTCAAAATGAGATCCCTTTTATTGCAAATTGCTGCATGGAAGTAGAAGTTATCAGCAATCTGGAACCATTTACATAAGACATATTAACATTTTGCAGAATGTTACCTCAAGAACTAAGACTGTAATAAATGAGCATCAGGTGATAATTACTTCCTGAAATTTATTCATAGTGTTTTTGGGATGAAACCTCTTCATGTCCGCTCTCAGAACTGACAGTCACCTTGACAGAAAGCACCTTTTAATCGCCCTGAGCGGCTGTTTTTGTCTGCATCTCAATAGGAGGCTTTTGCATCAAGTGGATGTTGTTATACCTTTAACTGTCAACTGCTCAGGGCACTTGAAATCTGACCTCACCTTCAGTCAAGACAAAGACGAGCAGTATTGATTCGTACATCAAAGCTGGTCAGATGACACCGCATACCCTTCAGATCCTTCCTGTAATATCACGTGCACTACAACATTTGGTTTAAACATAAAAGATGAATATGTTAAACTGTAACCAGATTCTAAAGAGCGACCCACAGTGCAAAAGTGTATTTTTCTGCAGGAAGAGGGAACAAAGTGAGGTTAGATGGGAAAAATATTGCAGCTGTGGCCTACAAGCAGGGGGAGGAAAAACAAAGTAGTTGACTCCGCGACTCCATCATCTTTACTACCCAGCAGAAGAATTAATATTTAAACATTCTAATAATGTAGCTCGCCTTGCATGCACTTTTAAGCAAAGCAACAATATTTTTCACCTGGGGTAACACAATGATTTTTCTTCCCGCTGTGCGCAATTTCCCTTTCTGATGATCTCCTCCAAGCTTCCCACCTCCACGCTGCAGCCGGGCGCACATCCCCCAAACACATTTTGTGATTTCCACGTTATTCTTCACCCCACAAAAAGAAAAAAAAAAAGAAGAAAAATATTCATGGAGATAAATATTGAAATGAATTTTCCCTGTATATGAGCAGAGACGGTCGAGGCCGTGGCTCTAGGAATGCACAATGCGTTCCCTTGAGGAGCAAGCAGTGATTCATAAAATCGAACCTGTTTGAAGGAGGAACTCGGTGTGAGGAGAGAAAAGAGAAACAGCAGCATAATGGAGAACAAACTTGTGGTTTTTGTTTATTTTTTACATCTGCTGTTGAGCTTCTGTGGCTTTTGCCCTTTCTTACTAGAAACTTAAGCTGTTTTTGTTGCTGTAATTGCAAACTGGTATTTTTATTTTTTGTCAGAATGGGCAAACCTCTTTAAAGACTATCGCTGTGCACTAAACATCACTAAAACCAGGACTCACAAAGCAATTTATTCATATCGAGAAGCGGATAATGAAAGCAAATAAGGGGCCAGTTTTTCTGCAGCCAAATCCAAGCAACTTAAGTCAGACACTGATTACCTGATATCTGATATTTAATTAATTGAACAAGATGTCAGTGTAGCCTCCAAGATATCAGCTTGAGTGCCAGATAAAACAAAACAAGTCATAGTGAGGTCAAAAGGTTAAAAGGTCAGGATTTGGAAAAGCCATTAAATCTGACACCAACAGAGAAAAACGTTTACTCTTTTCACCCTAGCTATAGCTTCGTTGATTATTGGTTTATTTGTTTCCCTCTGTTACACAGGCTTTTACCACATCAGTCCTCTTAATAACTGATAATATCATATCCAAAATAATTATTTTAGTTCACTCCCCAAATGCAAAAAAAAAAATCAGATTATTCCAATGCAAAAGCAAACACTTTTCCCAACATCCTTCTCCAGCTCTCCACCAGACAAATTACCTCTTTGCAGCCTGTTTCTCATCTTGTTTAACATGAACACAGTCAGCTGCAGACACACCTCGCACAACTGTGAGCGTTCAACGCAACACAAAGCCTGCTATTAGCATCAAAGGTGTAGGTAACTGTTGACTCCCGGGGGATAAATACAAACAAATACACAGTGAAAAGGAGGAAAATTAGCCAATTCAAAGTATTCTCAAAGGCGCTGGGGTTGAATATTTTATAGCGGTGTGTTTGAGCGAGCGTCTGTGAACGCGCCCTGTCAAGCCAAATGCATTACAGATGCCTTAAGGTTTTGTAATTGATCATGAAAATGAATTGCCAAGCGGCCGGGGCTAAATTGAATGACATAAATAAGAGTTATGCATTAGGCCTCACTCCCTGGATTTGTTTATGTGTATCTGAGTGCTGAAGGCTTGTGATCAGGAGCCGAGGAGGATGTTCATCTTTCATGGATCACAATGGCATTTATTCCATTCCTGCTCATCTCACAGTGCACACACCTTGTCTGAAACCTGCACACAAGAGCAAGCTTTCTTAAAAGATCATGTCGTAAGCTGATTTCGACATCTTATGCAAGGTGCCTCGCCGGGGAAAGAATAGTTTCTGTGGCGCCTCAGGGCGGAGATTAAAGTCGATGCTAAGGTGTAGAAGCACCTTTGTGTTGATAAAGACTCCTTTCCTTTGATACATGGTGTAACCGAGTGAAATCCAACAAGCTTGGCGCTAAACGGTGCAGAACGAGGCTAAAACCCTTCCCACCCTTTCCCACAGGTTTGGAAGTTTTGGTGGCGAGTGATAGAGTGATATCAGATGCGGGTTTTAATGAACGCAGCACAGTCGGAGAGGACCAGAGGGCGATTTGGAAAGCAGCTAGTGGTTTTAAATGAAGGGTAACAGGGTGAAGCAGAGTTCATCAGTGGAAGACCTAAGTAGAAAATAGTCGTCTTAGCACCAGGAAAGGCCGAGCCAAATCAACTCAGCTGTTTTAAATTTTAGATTGGAACTATCTCCGCTTTCAAAATGAGCCCATGTCTTCGGCTCGAGCCACTTTCTGTTCAAAATAGCAAATGTCAGAAGTTCAGAATCTTGCAGGAAAGTAGTCGTCATGTTTGCAGGCAACATGTTTGACTCAAAGGTTTGACTGTCGACACCAACATCCCTTATAGTGCTTCAGAGAGAAGGCCTCAACACAACAGGGAACCTATGCTAAAAGAGGTAGGAGGCAGAAAAAAGAAGCGAAAGATGAGATGAAGGAGAAAGGAGGGGGAGGAGGGAGAGAAATTATACTTTCAACAGGTTTTAAGGGGCCAAGAGTCAATCGACACTAAAACAACCATGTAAACTTTCAAATCAGGCAAGACTGCACCGCCAAATTCGCAGTTATGTGGTTTGCTTACGACAATGGTGCCATTGATGTGTGTGATTATGTGTGTGTGTGGTTTCTATTTTACCCCCATGGGACCTCCCCTCCCTCCCTCCCAACCTCCATCCTCCCCTCCCTATTCCCCTCTTCCCTCCCAGGAATAAAGCCAGACACTGCGTCCAGGAATCACCTTTTTAAACCTTAATTGATTCCCTTAAAAAGAGGCCTGCGCTGCCACCCCGCATTAAAGCCCGAGAGACGGGCCTCATGTCAGATTGGCCTGCCGCTCTGCATTTGTCCCACCGCCACTGCTGCTGCCGCCGGCCCGGGACATTAGCGCAGGACCGTCAAGAATTCAGTCTAGACTGGAAAGCAGGGGGATTTAGCACGGTGAAGGTTGGAGCAGATGACTTTCACCAATTAGATTAAATCCCCGGCTAATTTAAGGTACCTCTCCGGCCATCTCAGCTCTCACAGTGTTAAGTAATTTGATATTTTGGCGCACACGCTCAGTTAAAACCTGCTTGAAACAACCGTTTGATGAGGAGATTCGAAGACAAGTTTCTTCTCTGATGATCAGAAAACTTAATTTGTGGGGACGTCCTCCGGCAGTAAGTCCTGCTAGGTTCCATGCACATAGTCGTCAGCACAATCAATGTTAATTTACCTCTGAAGAGAGTCAAAATCAGCCTCTCAGTTAATAATATAACACTTAGTAATCAAAACAACACTACATCAACTGTTGTCTGAAATCACAGGAAAGTTTTTCATTGTCTTTATGTGTTGTTTTTAGTGATAATGGAGTTCTGTTTGTCCACTCATACAGCTGGCAGGTGATAAATTACCTCTGATAGCTGAGGAATGAGATACAGTTGTATCATAATGAAACCTTTAATATCTGTCGATCTAAGCGTCTGACTTCTCGTCCAACTCTGATAAGCCAACAACGTGAATGATGAATGCTAGATTAAAGGTTCTCCTCCCGTCTCTGCCATGAAGTGCACAATGTGTTCCTGTGGAATGCAGCGAGACGGCGTGGAGCTATTTCGGTCGCAGTGCAGCAACGTGTTGGGACGTCCATCTGGTCTGAATCAATCAGACTGGGTCCCCACGCCAAGCGTCTCCCCGGGTCTTCCAGCTGTAATAATATGTCCCGGCTTCATCAAGGGCCCACCTCGGACAGGGGTCAGTCCAGCGCAGATGACCCGACACCTGAAGAGAAGGACGCCGGCGTGTCTCTTCTGTCGTGGTCGGAATCTTCCCACTCAATTTCTCGCTGTTCTCATGACTTCCCGTCAGTCAAAACAGCGTGCCATGAGAGTGATTTGAGAATGGAATGGGAGCATACAGTCTCACCCAGTTTACCAACAAGCTAAAAATATAACGCGTTTGATGCTGAAACTAGATCAATGCATCAGCTGGCCTCGCTCGGCCTTAAGGAGCTGTTAACTTCTCTTTAGTCTGGCTCTCAGTCCCAACTAAAAGTAAGAGTGAAACTTTTGGGTCCAGATTCAAAAACATCAGCACAAAAGATGTTGCTTTCAAAATCAAACTTTTGTTGAAACTCTATGTCTCACAATCAACTCTTCTTGCCACCGCCAAGCTGCAAAGACGGGACCAGAGAGTGGACCTGCTTGCTGACCGTCATGGCCGTCTCTGAGTTTCAGCGACGGCGACCCTTTTTTTTTTTTTTTTTTTCGAGGTGGAGGCAGAGGCGCAGCGGCAGGTTGTTTTTTCTCCTCCGAGTGCAGAAGAAGGAGGAGGACGGAGGAGGGAGGGAACACTCTGCATGACAATACCTACATCTGTCTGCCGTTTTGTTCTTTGTCATATCAGGGGCTGTCTTTGTGGTGGAGCGCTGTCGTGGTAACAGGAGGTTAGAGGTACGGGGTGGCGGGGGAAGAGGTGGGTGGCGGAGGAGGGGTTGTCGAAGGGAGACTTGTGACTCAAACGCCCCTGTGACACAGCTTTTGTTGTGCTTCGATATTTGATCCTCTTAGCAGTTTGCCATGCCTCCGCCCCCTTACTACCCTCCACCACCACTATTACTACTACTATTAACACACACACACACACACACACACTTTCATTTGCTGTTTGTCCACCTCTGCCCCTGCACTGTAATCTCTTTTGTTCAGCATTTCTTCACTTTCTCTTGTCACCTGTTAGCAAATAAGTCAGTGTTTGTTTAAGCTCTGTAGCAGCCACATGGGTGGGGTTTCCCATATCAGGGAATATGGGAAATGACATGAATGTTTTTAAATCTTAAAATCTAAAATCTTCATCAAGGTAAGCACTCATAAATCTTACTTTTCCTTCCCTGGTGGCACCCTTATTGCCGTCAATTTGCACACTCGGTTAAAGAGCAGGAAAAGTTTATAACCCGAGCTTTTTTTTCTGCCTCCTTCCCTCTTCTCACACATTCAGGAGAAACAAAGTTGAGGCAGCAGGCCTCTGGAGAGACCATTACAGGCCCTTTATTGTTTCAAAGCTGAGGTCATCCTTCTGCTCAGCGTAGTCGAAACAAAGGCCACGGGTTTATTGCAGGCTCAACTGTGTGAAAGGAAACGCACTCCAACATTGTTTGATTCTCGGAGATAGTCGACAGCCATCCCTGCTGTTTCCTTTTGAAGCTCTATAACTATATTATTACTATCAAGCAGGTTGCTTTGCATCTCAGCTGAAGCTTTTTCTTTATGTGTGTTTCGCATATTTTGCTCGATTTTTGTTCATGCCCGCTGGTGCCCCAGCAGAGGTGTCGAGCGTGACAGTTTGCTCGTGTTGGGATGTCATCCCCGTTTTCCCTGACATGTTGACGGGCTGCAGAGGCAGGGAAGAAGAGGCAGGGGGCGGGTGAAGGGCAGCTGAAGTCAAAATCATACAAGAGAGGTGTCATGTGGTCTTTTTTGTTCTTTTTTGCCCAAATGAAACCAGGATTTTGAGTTCTGTTTATTTGTAGTACTTAATGTCTCACATGGAAATTAGTTACCTCCATCAAATCAGTTCGAGATCCTCTGGCTAATTGACTGATTTTTAGGAAAATTTCGGTTTGATTGATGATAAATTACTGACACAATGTCCCCAAAGCCCTTTGAGTGGCATCTTGTATCACTAGTTGTGTACTATTCAGACAAGTGCCACACAAATTACTAACAAGTCAAACACCAAACAATTCTAAATTACATAAAAGTTGACCTTTTATCTACATGTATACTATAATATTTAATTGTATCACCACACTATGATCAGGCTTAATAATAAAGGCTCATCAGGCTCCATTGCTGTGGTCATAATGTCAGCCCTTTTGTTTTTGATGCGGTGACCTTGATAATTGTGATGGTAATTACAATAAGTGGCCATTATATTTCAAGGTGCAGCGACCTTCATTATCCAAATCAATTTGAGTCACTATCAATTTGATAATACCCTAAATGCGTGGCTGCATGGAAGATGCACACTCTGCACGGCTGTCGTCTGCCATATAATGGAATGCTGTTATTGAGATTGAGCCGCCCCTCTCTCATCCGCGCTGGCAATCAATATTAACAGCTTGTAAAAAGTACGGCAAAGGATTAGCCTGCCCAACAAATGGAAAGAGATACTTAAACAAAGTGCAGCGGATCAAGCGTTCGGATAGAAAGTCACAATTCCAGTCCGCAATGTTTGCATCCTGTGAAAGTTTCCCTGGTTGATTTGTGGGTTTCAGGAAGCCGAGTGCTGAAACGGATATGTTTGCATTGAGGTTGCTGATAGATATTTCTGCAAGGGTCAAATATCTGCATTTATCCATGTATGCAGAGACTCTTTATAAGAGGTCTTCATAAGAAATACCATCTTTTAGGAGTCTTTCTTAGACAGAACTGACTTGTCTCAATAGATTGGAGCCTCCGTGCAGCCTGACAGATTAGGACATTTTACAAGCCTCTATATGCTTCAGGAAAACACACCCCACCAACTACAGGGCTGTTAAATTCTGCACCTGTATTGTGTTGCAGAAAAAAGTGCAAGCCAGGCATTTCTCCTGGCCTTGTCCAGCAGCAATATTCAGAGCTTATTAATAAAAAACAGACAATTGTTTGGCAGTTCTTTTGATGTATGTGCCTATTCGCTGGGTAACCCCCCCGTCTGACAATGCAGGAGAGAGATTGTTTTCCTGAAACGGACCTCCCCCGCCATCCTCCAGCTGAAGCAGCTCCGCCGGCCCAGGGCGTGATTTGCGAGCTACCTGACATAATTTACTGTCCGGGCGAGTCATATTTCAAAAAATGAGCACAAACAGTATTGAATGAACCGCCAATATAATTAATGGCAATCATGATGATGCGGAAATTGTTTGCCCCCTTTACCCCATTCATACATTTAACAGATGTAAAAGAGAGAAATGGTTTTTTTGTTTAGGGTTACAAAACAAGGAAAAAAGAATCACAAAATATATCCTTTTTTTGATGACATTGTTGTCTTTTTTGGGGTTCATGAACATGTATTTTCCTAAAGAAGTAAAAAGTCACTGTAATACAGGTTAATTTTTACCTGTTTCCAATTGAAAGCAACTTAAATTTAGCCTTTAATATAAATAAATAAAGAATAATGCAGATTGTTTGCAGTACAAAAAGCACATAAACAGTTGTGTTACTCCTTGAAAACAGCTTTCAAAAAAACAGCCAGCCAGGATTTTGATGGCCACAGCAGGTAAAACATGTTCTGTAACAGTGAATCTTTGTTCATTTGTCAACGCTAAATTATTTTGGATAAACTGCATGTTCAGAGGGACACAGCAGCAGCCGTGAGCCTGTCGTTCTCACTTAGAGTACAGTGTAGAGTCAAAAAAAAAAAAAAAAAAACAGCAATTATTTCAGTGACCTCATTGTCATCCGCTGGAAAAATGTGTAATTAGCGCGTGTTTACAAGTCTGGCACACCTGCAGCTCATCTTTCGCTGTAATGTTTGCCTTCAAGAAGCCAGGCGGCTGCCAGCCACTGTCACTGGCTGTCACCGAGACGAGAAAAAAAAAAAGGGAGAGAAGGAGAGAAAAGAAAGAAAGAAGGCAGAGAGAGGGGTGAAGTAGAAAAAAGAGCGCCACTGTGTGTGCCATTCTTCCAGAAATCTCTGACTGGCTTAATGCCGTCGTTGCTGTGCATGTGAAGAAATGGGCATTTACATGGGTATACAATAGAGACTACATTACTTACACAGTAGCCTCATTATATCCCCGACGCCTACCTTCTGCCCCGCACTGGTTTACTCACTCCTAGCTCTTATTGTTGGGGTATAATGGCGCTTGGGCATTTCTGAAATTCCCTCATTATTCAGCTTATTAAGGCTGCACCAACTCGATAATCGTGCCGCATTTCGTGTCAAAGGGGGCGACTGTGCTGATTTGCCACATTTGAAGGCTAGACAAGGCTCCGAGCTCAATCCTCCACGCATGCAGGCGGGATGAAATTGCTCTGTAAATACAGGCGACGTGTAATGCTTTTTGCACTGGCTGACACAATGCACGCTCCTCCCGGGAGTCAAACCCAAGGCGAAGTGCACCTGACAGATAACCCTGCCGATTTGGATGTCATTACAACGGGCCGGGAACACACGGCGCAATCCGTCAGTGCAAAAAAAAAACAAAAAACATAACACCAGTACAACAGGCAGCTGTTTGGGAATGCAACAGAAAACGAGGGGGGAAAGTGACACGGCCTTGCCATTTGCGTCCCTTGTCTGACACCAAATGCTCCATAGTTTTCAGGCTCAAACCCGAGGGGTTGAGAGGCAGGCTGACGGAAAACGCCCAAGAAGAGATGTGAGCGGACGTCTGTCGAGCTGTCATCGTAATGTTGCCAGCACATTTGTTTTGTTTTTACAGAAGATTCACTTTTTTGCAATCGAGGGCGATTGTCCTACATTTACTTTGAGACAAAATAGGTATGTCACTTGTGCTAATGGCACTGACAGAGACTGTGAGCAGCAAACAGGCATGCTGGTGGAAAATATACAGATTTGCCACCATGACTAGTCACCCTGTACATTAAAAGGAGCATACGCTCTCAGAGCTTTGTGGCCTCTGAAACAGAAAATGGGTCACAAAGAAACAATTGCCAGTCGTCGCACAAAGAATGTTTTTTCCTTCTCTCCTTTCTGTCTTCACATGTATTGAGTTTAATTATTGTGTGAGGCGCTTAAGCTCTCTTTGGGTTGAAGCATCCTGTCTCTTTTTGAAGAATATTCAGAGGCGGTTCAGGATGCCAAGAATATGTGGCCGCCTAGGGCTGGTCGAGGCTGCATTTTGCTATGTGACATGTTGTCATATACAGGGGGGAGAAAAATCAATTGGCAATTAAATGATACACCTTGTGAAGATGACAAGAGGCATTTGGTTGCACAGGAAGAAGTGGGTAGTGAGGGGCTTTGTAATGAAGGCCTAATGACTATTCATAAGCGATTTTCAGTCCGCTGATCCACTCGACTGGGAAGCTCTGCCCTGGAGAGTCGGGGCTGTCACTTTCCCTCACCTCAAAAAGGCGCCGCAATCGACGGTGTAGGATGTGAGCGAGAAATTACCCAGAAATCTGCCCCGGGCCTGTCTCAGGTCACATGCAGGAGGATGGGAGACAAGAGGAGGGGGGGGGGCACACATCTGGCACACTATAGGTGCCACCGGGGGACAAAAAACTCTGAATCAGGATGCTGCAAATACACAGGATTGACAGCGGCGGATACCTTTTCACACGACAGCGAGTTCGGGGCTTTGTTCTTCTTCTCTGCCCGTATCCTGTTCGTATTATCGAGCTGACAGAGCTTTGAGGTGGCCATCTGCGGGGGCTACAGACTGGATTTATGACCTTGCCATGAACTACGGTCAATAGGTGATAAATTTGAGAGGCCCTCTTTGCAATAGAGTGGCGCTTTAAATGTGAGATCTCCAGGGAAGGATGCAGCCGGCCAGCTGAAGTAAAAGGACTCATTGATGACCTTTTACCCCCAGCGTCAGATCATCAGGTCACTTCCTGCCAAAGTGCCTGATCGCCGCCCTGCCCCCGACCTGCTCGCTGGAAATATCATTTGGCAATTAGAATGGCGAGGCATTTCTGCCCACTGACCCTTTCTCTCATTACTGACGCTTCGGTTTTTCCACACTTTTATCACAGTTTCTCTGATGTGTGGCTCAAACTGTAAGCATTCCTATCTGATCCTCTGGTATCACATTCCTCGTTCAGCCGCCTGCCATGTTTTGATACAACTGACAAATACCAAAAGACCCGCTGTATGTATACATCCACTGTTCAAACATGGCGTTATCTGGCTCTTATCCCCTCGTGTGGCTCACCTTATCTAAGGTAAATACAATAATGTGCTCATTAGGCTCTGCTTCATGGCTACTTGGCAGGCATGTTTGCTCAGTAATAAGAGCTTGTCAGAAGCAGGCCAGGTCAGTGGAGTGGGGGAGTGTGTGTGTGTGTGTGTGTGTGTGTGGGTGTGTGAAATGGAGGAGGCTAAAACCCAGAAATTATGCTTCCAGAGCAGCTCTGCGGTGTAGTAATTGAATAAGTCCCGAGTACCTGAGCAAGTCCGGCCCTCGTGGCTTTTCCCCCCTCTTCAAGCCAAGAGTCTATAGCTTCTCTTCTTTTTTTTTTCCTATGCTGCACGTGGCCCACTGCCAAAACGTCTATTACATAATTAATCTGCATTGATCATCTGGTTAGCACATGAATCAAATGGTGGAATAATTGAGTCATGAAGTTTTGAGGTCCCTGCCGGCTCCATGGGTCTCTCCATGGTTAAAAAATAGAGCTGTAGCTGCAGAAGTTCACTGGACAATACTTTAACATTTTGAACCCGAGGTGAGAAGTCAGTCCCAGGTCTTAACGAGGTTACACGTTCACTCTTTAAATTAAGGGAAGCTCAGAAGAATCAGTTCGGTCCAGACTCAACCGTTCCCTGGAGCACTGTAAAGATTAAACTTTTCTTCTTATAAATTGTCTCAAGACCCTGCGCAACAACCAGATCTCATTTCCTCTCTTTATTCTGATTGTTTATAGCTTTCACCATGCACAATACCAGTCAAACATCTGAGTTTAAAAATATAACACAGATTGTCTAATTACCTTTTATTTAAATAAGTTACTGGTGGAACAATGGGTCAAAAGTGAGAAATTTCCTCTCTGTGTCACCGGGGTTGAAGCAGGGATCTGGATAGCATGTTAGTGAGTGAATCACAGCTCAAATAGTGCTTGGCAAAGCAAGTCCTGCGCGGCGAACGGACCTCATCAGCAGAAAAACCAGAGCTGCGTTCACTGCTGCAAAACTTAGCAGGAAATTTACAAATAGGTGCAGTGGAATAACAGGCGATAACGGCAGGAAAAGGTAGCTCGCCGTAATCGAGGGGAGAGAGGAGGGAGTGAAACTGAGACGTGTAAATCAATGCCTGCTGTATCTCATCCAGATAGGACCTAAGTGTGTGTGTGTGTGTGAGAAACACAGAGGCTCAGAGAGGGAGGGAATGTGAGAGCACTGCAAACAATGTCCATCTAATTTAACTCTTGAACCAATTTGATTCACATTGGAAGATTGTCTCACTTGTTTTAAGAAAATGAGACTCACAGGACTCAATAATGGACAGAAAGGAGCTGATAAAAGGAGGATTTTCACAGAGCACGAGCTTACCTCTCCGCTCTCACCGGCTCAGACGGGGTCAGTGCGGCGGCAGCAGCTGTAGTAGCTAAGTAGTTTTAATTGAAGTAGCAGTGCCATCATTAACATTGCTATCATTATTACAAAGCGAGCAGTTCGGATGATACTTCTGTCCCCAGCCGCCGCCGCCGCCGCCACTGCCTCCGCTCCTCCTCCTGCCTCCCATCCCCACCCCCAGACACCCGCACATCATTATGCTGTGGCATCTATCAGATACTGGCTTAATTAGGGCCTGTACAGCACATTAAGCAAGGGGAGTAGCCAAGCTCAAATATTTATAAGGTTGAGTATATTTATGATCTGTGTCATAATCCCTTATTGGAAGATTTCAGCGGAGGTTTTACAAAGCAGACACCCGCTCTCCCCTTTCCTGACCCCCTCCCTCCCTCCTCCTCCTCCAGTTATCCCTCCCTCCTCTGCTTCTGTGTTACTCCACATTTAATATAATGAAATATTGCTTTTATCCAGTGCAACGTAGAGCAAATGCACAGGAATGTGGGCTTTCTTCTTTGTCTTCTATATGAGGAAAGTATTTTTTTAATCTACTTAGATTTTAAAGTAAAGGAAACTTTTACACCTCACCTACTTTGGAAACAGCTTGAAAATTGAAACAAAACAAGCAACTCATGTCCCTGAAAACAAGATTAAAGTAATGGGCAAAGAGACGGAAAGTTTTGGTTTACTGCAGCCTGAACTTGTACCTGTTGAACTCTGATTGTTATTTTGTCTTTTTCACTCTATCTGCAGGCACACTGTGCTCCGACTTACATGCAGGCCAGCATTCGGCTTGTGATTTTCAATCCATGCAGCATTATGAGCAACCAGACAGATATTTAGAATAGATGAGGCTTTTATTTTCTTAACATCTCATCTACCAAGCGTCTTGAGGTCAACATGATGCTATTTTTAGTCCCCACAGAGTGCAGGTCTAAGTGAATGGCACTTGTGCCCCACCGCCACCCCTCCAAACCTCCTCTGCGATAACTCCTCTTGTCTCTTTTTGTGCGAGCGAAGGTATCGTTGTTAAGAGCCCTTCCCTTTCTCTCTCATTCAGGCATCTCTTTTTTTTTTTACTCCTCGCCTTGGGAGAAACCACAAGGGTCATGTTTATTTAAAATACAAAAACACAAGTCTGTCCTTGTCCTCAAAAATTACCCCCCTCCTGTCTCTCTCTCTCTTCTGTGTGAGGCGGGGGGCAGGTAAAAGTGGAGGGGGGCTACAATTAGGCATCGTGCTTGACTTTTATTTTAATTCACTTCAGTGGCTGTTGTTGTGGGGTTGCAGAGGGTTTAATGAGTACAGATTTCACAAATAGTGATTACACTGAACTTCATATGAGACATGAGAGAGTGCTTTCCCTGTGCTACACTTATAATAGGTATAAAAATAGTGAAAAATACAGATAGATGAGTAAAATATTGTTATTTTTTCATGCATGAGTAAGTTTTGAGATTTTGGCTTCCATAACCAGCCAGGAAATATCCAATAATACACGCCCGATGTGTTTAATTTACTTCATTTTGTAGATTTCTGTTTGTAGATTTCTCCTTACCATTTCACCAAAAGTTGGCATTAGATAATGCCTGATATGCACATTTAAAAATAACATTTTATACAATTTGTATTTCCTAAATAACTAAATCCAGTTTCAGATATTACTTCTGGAAAAATATGAAAATGAACACATATAAATAAGATAATGCACATTTGCATTGTATCACTGGGCTCACGTTTGCTCAGTACCTGCTATGGTGATTATAGTGTAGTAAGGGGCAGCTCATTTAAAAAAAATCAACAATACTTTGCTTGAAAAACATTTCCTGGGATGATAAAAGCTCAAAAAGCAACCAAACCGCTCCAAAAATACTATTTTGCGATGCCAGCATCAGGTAGGGAGATGGCCTAACCCGCACCGTCCAACATCCAAACACACCAATCTCCTCGCTCTCCATCTCCGCTCACAAAAGAGCCAGGAAAGTATCACGAAGAGAACTCCAGCATAACCTCCACCTACATCGTTACAACTCCCCCCCAATGCTGCGGCGAGGTCCAGGGCAGAGCTGTGACCTCTATAGCAGACATTCGTGATGAGGTCTCGGCGTGGGCGGGCCTCTGCTGTACCATGCCGCTATCCAAGGGATTCTCTCATTGCTGGCATAGGTTATCCAGAGCCACAACCTGTGGGGAAAAAAAGGAAGGAAAATACTCCCCGGTCACTAAAGCCCTTCCTCTAAGACGCTCTAATACAGATTGCGAGGCAGGAATGAACCGCGAGGCTTCAGCCGCAGTTTCTGCTGACCTCAACCGCAACACTCTCCCCTCTCCCTGAGTAAGTGGAGTCGAGGAGTGCAGAAAAGCACCGCTCTTAAGAGTTCAGCCCGCTGCTGTTCACCAATCACTCAGGTGGGGAAGTGAAACGTGTTCACCTCTGGGTGTAATTGAGATTAAGTCGCCCTCATGTTGTGTGGGAGGAAACAAGTGCTCTCTTTACAGGGTGCAGCAGCATTTTAAGGCGAGCCACAGTTGGAGTGCATTAGGGGTTTTATGTTGTTTTGCCATATGTTGCCAGAACAGTGTGTCAGAGAGAGAGAGAGAAAAGGAGGGGGCATTGAGTCATATTTTCATTTTAGCCGTTCAGCTGATGTTGTTATCCAGAAACCTCATAAATGATGTCAGAGAGGGATACGCTGGAATTGCTTGTGGGACAAGATTTCTGACTTTGAATTCCTGTTTTCCATGTGCGATACAGGCGTGCTCGGTGGGGGAAAAAAACACTATTAGGCAAAAAGTTAAAATCTTTTATTTAATGGTGAGCTCATCTTTTAAATCAGCTTCAACTGTTTTTTTTTTTGTCCGTTTAAATATGTGATAACGTGAAATCAGCCGTCGTCGACTGTATGGTCAGACTGGTGCAAATGGTGTTAAAAACCCTCTGCACACAAAATGCTCATCAACTAACATACTAGACTAAAATATTGTGTCATCTCGCAAAATCTAGCAGAGGAGTGAGCAACAGGGATTTCATGAAACTAGCATAGAAATTTGTTCACTCCAAAACCCTGCCGGGGCTTAAAAAGGTGATTGTCAAGATGAATGTTCTTGAAAAGAAGCTTGGAGAAGAAGAAAAAGAATCATCATAAATGATAATATTATGATCTTTTTAGACTGCTCTTTCTACAATGGCACTCCAGTTCAGAAACCTCCATCTAGTCTGAGCAATGGTTCTATTTCTGCCTTGTTTTAGTTAGAAGTTTGCAGGACAATAGGCAGGATGTGCAAGAATTCAGAACAAATCTGAGGTCAGTTTGTGTTATCTAATGTTTGAATGATATCATCACTACAAACTGCAGTTGTCTGCAGGGTCCTCACAAAGTTTTATCCAGCAGTGCTCAAGTTTAAAGTCTAAAAAGCTACACATTTGCTTTTGGTATTCAGTTTAAACCCTCCTAAACTCTCGTTCGCTTCACCCACCTCTCATTTGCAGAATGGAGTTCACGCAGTACCACCCACACTGTTAGATTGCCAAGTGATCTCAGGGAAATGTAGGATTGCTGAAAATACCAAGCAATGGCCACTTACCACCCAAGATGGAAACAAAGTAGAAAAACAAGGATTCAGACTTTACAATCCTTACTTTAAATATCTAAAAATCTAACTTTAGGTAGCAGCACTGGTGGTTATAGTGTCCAACTACTCTGCGGCCTCTTTGCCCTCATGCCCCAACACCTGAGCAATGCAGTGAGCCCACGGGTAGCACTGTGGGAGGAGCCCAGCTGCTCCTCAGGCCTCCTGTGCCCCCCCCCCTCCCCGCTCCTCTCTGCTCAGGCTAGCGTAGGAAGGAAAAACCTAGGAGGGAAAGGATCTGCTCTCGTACCAGCGTATATGAATACCGCGCGAGCCTTTGGCCAGGTGGTTGGTGGTGGGGTCTCGCTTTTATTGATTTTCGTTACTTTTCTGACAAACATCCTCCTCTTTGTTTGGCCACCGAGGGCAGCGAGAGGAGCGAGCAGCGTGGGGTGTTTGGAGTTTGAGAGAAAGACGAGAAACCGACAGCGTTGCCTGGCCTGGGAAACCTTTGCCTCTTTATCTTCCTCTCTCAGTTTTCTGCGCTCCCACCGGAGAGCTAACACATTATTATGCATTTTGCTTTATTTTACTGCATCGATTTAAAGTAATTTGAAGGTTCTGCAGGGACTAGTACCTGGGTTTTTCTCAGATAGCTCAGTGTGTGCTTGTGTGTTAAAACAGCAGGGCCTCTGCTAGATACAGGGTCTATTTATCCCAGAGGGAAATTTAAGTGTCAGCAAGAAGCAGCGAGAAGGTGGGACACAATAAATACATGTTATATCTGTGAAATACAGAGGAGCCAGTCGCTTAAAGTATTACTTACTACCCTGATGTTTTTAATAATAGCTTATTTTCTTAGGTGTTAGCTTTTTAAATCATTGACATCCCATTAAAGAATGAAAATATGAACCTCGAGCTTGCCAGGTAAAAGGGACATTGTTATTTTATTTCTGCTCATCCTGTCTTGAACCCTGCAATATCATACATTCTCCTTTCATATCTGCTCGGGCGCCGCCACTTCAGGAAACCCACCAAGGTGTCCGTTCGCTCACGGTTCCAGCCCTTCAACCTGTCAGACACACTTTTGTGACGCCAAATCCCTCTATTCATTTTTCTCTCCTTCGGCACAAATATATTTTCCTTTTTTTTTTTCTCCCCTCTTTTATCAAGGACAAACCTGAACTCCATGGAAAAACACACACATACACACACACACATCCAGGGCAGGGAGATCTCCAGGGCCTGTCATTTTACATTTACATTTTAGCCATTTAGCTGACGCTCTTATCCAGAGTGACTTGCAAAGAGTGCAATGGCAGACTGAACCTGAATGTTCAGATGTAGGTGAAAACGTGCAGGAGAAAAGGTCAGGTTTTAATGTTTTTACTATGATTTAGCGGAGTCAATTCTGTGACCTTTTGTCACTTTTTCAGAAAGAATGCATCATTTTGCACAGCTCATGTTTTGTTTATGCAACAAAACGTATCTCCTGCCATCCGGCCCCCTATCGCAACACCTATTTTAATCTTTCATGAAGCCATTTTGAAAATGAACCCAGCTCTTTTACTTTCAGGGGGAAAAAAAGATAGCTGCAAGTATTCTGAGACTCTCCACCTGGCTGTCTGAATTATTCAGACGTGCAGGAAGTGCAGCCCACCCCTGCTCCAGCAGGTTTTAAAGGCCAAAATTGCTTCATCATGCCCAAGTGAAAGTATGCATACATTATTCAGTTAAACCTGAGAAAAATCAGACATCTCCCTTGGTATTTGTGCCAGGAAAAAAAGCTTGCTCTTAAATTTCTGAGCAGTGGATATTTTCTTCTCCCATGATTGCTACATCTATTTATTGATAGAGCATTTTACAAATGCTACCTTACAACAAAAGAAAGTGAGTATGCTTGAAATGATCAATTTTCCACATTTCTTCTTCAAAGTCAAAGGCAATCATTCTCAGCTTATTTCTTCCTTATAACCTGTCACCTGGTTTCATGGCAAATTGCTGTTTCCAGCCTTCTCCATATCTATCAGCCCTGCACACACACCTAAAACTGCACCTCAACAATCTATAGTCCTGGTTCCTTTTTCTAATTGTTTCTCTCTTCTATCGACCGCCTTATTCAGCCACTGTTCCCCATAATGAGAGATAAGTCGCTTCACACCGTCAAGCACCTTTCTCATTTGTCTTGCGCGCTAACACACATACACTCATATATATCTGTGTACCAACACACATCCTCCCCCCATCCGTGCACACACAAACACACAGCACTGGGCCTAGGGCCTACTGTATGGCACTCTTATCTTCAACACACAGACTTAGCATTATGCCATCAACAAGCTAGTGTCTCCCAGACGCCACCGCCACGCTGATCTCCTCTCAGGTTGGACTTCTTCTCCTCTTTCTAAATTGTCGTTAATTTAGCATTGCTAATCTAATAGGACGCTGCCTTTTTTAAATACATCACAAAATTCGTTCAATGTCAGAGGTCCTTTTCCACACTGGCAATATTGTCTCTTTTTTCCTTTTAATTCACTGTTCATGTATGCTATGAATATCCCCGCACCATGCATAATGTAATTAAGTATGGCCAATGCAGTGTGGGCAGCCGTCCCAGAGTCAGTCAGTTCACTAACTCACAATATGAAATCTTATGAACTGCCACTGCTTTGCGCACCCGTCATTCAGCTGTTGTGGCACTAATGCACCAAGAAAACGTTTTGCTGAAAAGCTGTGCTGCTCCAGGAGTTCATGCATTTGTGTGGCTTCATCTTTCCGTCAAAGAAGGCGTTTCAAAGCATCTTAATGTCACGTAATGGCTTTTTGGTGCTTTTTCAAGAGGTGCTGTTTTGTCATATGTTTTTTTTTTGTGAAAGCCAACACAAAGTTCAGCAGAAACTGGCACGTTAGCGTGAGTTTGCTAACACGGAGGATCCAGACATTGCTGTGATGAAATGGCTCTTCTTGCTCAAGAACAAGAGTTTCAAAACAGGCGACGAAGCGAAAGGTCACTAGGAAACTGTAAGACACTGTTTATGTTTGTTTAAGGAACAGTTGTCTCGAGCTCTTCAACAGCACGCAGTGACAAAAGAGACACAGAGACACATGATTATAGCATTTTCTGTCTTTTTTCAGTCAGTTTTTATCCTTAAATTTGTGCCTTGTGCTTCAGTTGTATTAGCTATGTCAGACAAGAGCATTTTCTAAATGTTTTGGATATCATATTGGCAGTTTATTCCCGTCATGAATGAACTTTAGTTTGTGAACATGTAACTTTTCAGCCTTCAGGACGGCTGATGGACGCTGCTCCTTATAAATGATTGTCTAACTGAGAAAGCAGAGAGTGTCACAGTGTAACAACTCAAGGAATCCCAAAAGGAAACAGCTGCATAGACAGGCTTCAGCACTTGTGAGTGTGTGTGTGTTTAATGCACGCATGTATCTGCCAGCATGTGTTTTCCCAGAGTTTCCCAAAGCTCCTGTGCGATTATGTATTCTTGTATTTCTGCACCACATGTTCTCACAAACCAGAGATTCTTCCAGACATTTAGCATAGCTTTAGCACTGAACTGGTTTGGGGTTAAAACTGACACGTGGACCTATTTGGAGTTAGAGTTGTGGAGAGACATCATTCTAAGGAACATCCTCACAGGTATAGTAATAGAAACATGTGTATGTCATGGAAAGACAGTCGTTTCCAATCTCGTCAGCTGTTGTTCTGTCGTTCCAAACGGGGCTCAGGAGAGATTTGGGGGTGGGGAGTTGAGGGGGGAAGCATGGCCGAATGTAATTTCTTGCCATCCTGACAGCACCGCAGAATAAAGTGGCGCTCTCTTCCCGGGTGATTGGAGGGAATTGCTTCTCGGGGTGACAAATGATTAGCTGTTATCTTGGACAGGATTTGAGTCCCACAAGCAAGACAGCGAGTCAGCCGACCGACCGGCCAGTCAGCCACCCGGCCTACTGACTGCGCTGAGTCAGGTAACTCGGTGGAAGGGTACAAGGGCGTATTCACAGGAAATTAAGTCGCCAGCCGTGGTTAACCGCCTCCTTCCTCCTCCTCCTTTGCCCCCCCCCCATGAGGCCCCCACCAGGACAAAGCCTAATCCGCTCTGTCAGGGGCAGATTACGACTTTGTTTAATTGAAGATGGGCTTCGCTGACAATGGGGCCTGTTGTTGCCCAGTTGTGCAGGTGTTTTGTTGGTGCTTTTCATCCTGATGATGCATCCTCTAATATATATACCATTTTAATTCATCACAGCCTGTGAAACTGCAATTTGAGGGGATATTAAGTGGGCTATTAAAGCCAGAGTTTGCAATCGTGGCGATATCCACAACCTTTTTCCGGCATAGAATATAAAATTTCATCGACCTTACAACTTCAAGTCCCCTTTAAAAGCTATAGAAATGGCACACTTAATAAAATGATCAGGTGAGTGATGAGGTGTTCTAAACCTGAAAGCCTCAAGCATTCAAAGCCACGGTAAAAATGTTCAATTTATCTTTACAAGTAGAAGAAGAGCAAAGTGCACACAGAGATGGTGGATGTTGGCAGGGAGGAAATCTTTCTTGTTCCTTTATAGAAAGCCCTAATGAAGAGGGTTGATTCCTGTGTATCACACACGGATTTTGACACATTAATCCCTGGGTAGACTTCAAGCCTTTGTCCATCTAATGGCTCTTTGGCACCTTGGATTCCTGTTGGAAGCCAATTTGTCGTACTGACATCGAGGCGGGTGAAGCAGCTCAGCGGCGGCGGCCACATTTGGAGAGAAAAGTCAAGGTGTTAAAGCCTGATTGGTTCCACTCTGCAGTGCAACGGGCGGCTGGTTGTCACCTCACGAACACATGCTTCTCAAATGGGAAAATGTGTAGACATTGGGCCCCTTTGCACCTTACCGTGCCCTGTTCAGATAAGAGAATTTGAGAGTTATAGTCACATTAGAGGAAGGCTTGAGGGGAGGGAGAAAAATGTCTGAGCTGAAATATCCCTCTGTCGCAAGAGTAAATAAGTTCTCCCCATGCCAGCGAAGCCCCATGGGATCAATTAGCTGCCCATTACCATAGATACAGAGTTTCTTACGCAACAGCTTGCTTCGAAATTTGAGTGTAGGGAGGGAGAAGTTTGGAGGGGGGGGTATGTTTAAGGATCTTGTCAAATTTCACCTCTGGTTTGAACAAGCGTTGCGGGAGGCTCTGGCATGTCGTCCGGGTCACGAAAACAACATGAAAACGTCTCTGTCAGCCGCTCTGTTTTCATTACCTGAAACAACAAACAGCGGAGAAAAAAAAGGAGACGAGGAAGGAAAGAGTGAGTGCTCCCCTGGGGCGCCATTTACTTCCTGTGCAGATGAGAAGATAGGTGAAAAAGGCCTACTTGGCTCCTGAGATTGACTTAAGATTCCCTGTCCTTTTTCTCTTTGAGACCCGGGAATGTGAGACAGCATTTGTGGTTCCCTCACCATGCTGATGGTTAATGCTGAGGTTATGTGTTGTGCATTGTGCCAACTCGGCCAGGGTGAAAGGTTCATTTCCCCATAAGCAACTCGCTAACGCTGCCAGTCTAGTCAACTGATTCCCACTGGGATCACCCATGCTAAAAATGTATGCAGCAGAGGCGCTTTGGATAAAAATGTCCACCAACTGGCTCAGGCTATGTTAACTACACTTGAGGGAATTATCCCACAATAACAGCCACCCACCAGAGGTTCTGCATGAATCCTTCTCTTCTCCGACCACAGGGAAGAGGGCATTGTTTGGCAGTCCCGCCCTCGCTGGCATGAGGTTGCTGATATTTTAACTAAGGTGATGATAGGCTCGGTTGTTTTCCTCTGAGGGGCGTTGCCCCCGCCTGTCTGCTACCTCTCTCCCTCCGTGGGAGCTCGACTTTTTCAACTTCTTCCCTGTGATTTATGACCTCTCCATCAGATACATCCCATGGGTCCTCCCCCGGTGCACACACAGCCCTGCCACAGCGACTCCTGACTAAAATGGATTAGGTGCAGTTATCCGCAAATGGATCCTCGACTACCTCTGTCCTGTTAACTCGCCAGCTTAGACGTTGCCTGGTTTGATTGCAAAGGTGGAGTGGGCCAGAGCGGCTTGCTCTGATCCGTGGTGTCTCTGTTTGCCCGCCGTAATTACCTGTTTTGAATGAGTTAATAGCCATAGGAAACCTGCTTGGTGGGGATAAAAGGGACAGTATCTGGCGTTCAAAGCGATGAGAGGGTTTTAACTGCACTGGGATGTGTGTATATGTGTGTGGGAGGGGGATACTTTTCCTTTATGTGCTCTCGAAAGGGAAGAAAAAAAGTTTCCTTATCAGGTATGTACTTAAAAGGATCCCACTGCTGGAAGCGCACTGTCTTGGGGGAAAGCGGAGAGAAAGATGAAAGGCTTTTGTTAAAAGTGACGCTTGGCCCAGGTTTCCTGTGCCTTGCCTAGACTCCCCTGTCCCTCCCCGCCTGAGTGCTCAGCTCTCTTCCTCCCACTTTTGCCTTCTCTGCCTTGCAATGCTGTCTTTGAGGGGGGAAAAGTAAACCCTTCTTGCCGCCTGCCGGTGTTAGATTAAATACCGAGATGGCGACAGGAAAAAGGCAGGGAGGAAAAACAAAAAAAAGTGCCTGCCTGCTTAGCTGGCTGGCTTGCTGGCTGGGCCAGGGTGAGGGATGTTGGAGGAGAGTTATCAGGTTGGCGACGGAAACTGCCAGTTAGTCAGCAAGACTCCCAATCTGGTGTAGTCCAAACATGCCGCCCCGGGTTTTCGATGACACGGTAATCTGTCCCAGAGAGTTCAGGGTTGATCTAAAAAAGAGAACTCATCTTTTCTCTCCCTTATCACACTGACATAGCAAACTGGAGGTGCCTAAGGCCACTAACACAATAACAAGAGAATAAAATGATCTTCTTCAGGGAGGTGGTATTGAGTATATTTTTCATGGCTGAACTATGTCCTGGTGGGCTTTAATTCTCTGGTAAACACAGAGTTAACAGCGATTTTGGACATCTTGCGGAACACATTTCCTTTCATTTACACTCTGCAAATCATTTGCCCCTTACACAGGAAAATAGCAATGATATGACTTCCGGGAGCTGTGAAAATTGGAGACCTGTAAAACCATTTGGGGGCTTCTTGAGCCGCTGAGACGAGGTTTCTAAGGGATGTGAAGGAAGTATCAAGAAACAATGAGTGTAAGACTTTATGTCTTGGCTTACTTCCCCTATCTCTCTCTTTTTCTGCTCTTTCTCTGCCCTGCCTGCCTGACTAATCAGGACTGCTAAGAAAAATGGTAATAGCCTGCATGCAGTGACAGTGCCCTGGCAGGTTTGTAAGCGCTCCACCAGGGAGAGAAAAAAAGCAGCCGGCGCTATGCATCCTAGAAATGAGACTCAATAAGCACAATAATGTGTTTAACTTGTAAACTAGTGCGGGTGACAGATTACGGGCGGTCCAGCAGTGTGGCAAGGAGCCGACGTCTCAGCCGTTCACCTTTTGCCTCTACATCTGTCCTGCTAATGGGCTCCACTTCCACTTCTCTGCCAGCGCGATAGAAACCCAGCTTCTAAAATCCTCAGGCGAAGCTCTCATTCCTCCCCTCATTCTATTTCCCAATTAGACGAGAGGGCATGATTAGTTTATTAGCAGTAGCAAAAGCTCCGGCGAATGTGTTTGCGGATTCTTAGCCGTTAATGAGCAAATTCAAACCCTATTGAACGGACGCGGGTGGGAGGGGGAGGTTATTCGCGTGTGCGCTCGGCTAATAATAGCGTCCCAAAGACAAAAGATGGAGGAAATAGCATTATAGGAGGGGGGGCAGAACAATGGAAGCCTACCGGCACTCTTAATGGCATGCTCTTTCATTTTTTAAATTGTTTCCCTTTTGGAATTATGTATGCTCGCCATCCTCTCCTTCAGGGTTTGGCAAAGCGTATATACACATACTCTTCTTCCACAGCCAGCCCTGCTAACACCAGGGAATAGAGGCAGGTCTTGAAGCACAGGAGACAGTAGTTCCACCTGTGGGAAATGAACTCCAGCGCAACCCCCTCTTTGTTTTCCCTCTGCCTTGGCAGGCTTAACCACCTCCTTTACAAGGCAGGTAAATTGTTCATTAGGGCTGAGGTAAAAGGGGGGTGGGAGGTGCTGCAGAAGCTGATTTTTTTTTTTTCCTCGAACCGAGGCTGAGAAGTGCGAAGAACAAACAAGTCAGAGCATTTGTTCAACGGTGTAATCTACACATCAATTATCCTGCCGAGCTAATTAGCACCTCGGCATACCCCAGGTACCTGAGCACTCACACATGCTCGACTCTTTCAAGCCACTGATCAAAAAAAGGAGAGGATTGACAGAAACACGGGGAGGCAGAACCCAAGGGTAGGTGGGGGGAAAAAGCCTTAGATCAAAATTTCCTTTTTACTTACAGTATATGGAGACTACAGAGTGTGTGAATGTGCATGTGTTGCAGCCATTCACGTCATGCCAATGGAGCTACTCAATTATGTAAACCATATATA
>JAOWBC010000959.1:1167553-1199139 GCA_028566105.1 Hypoplectrus providencianus | reverse complement strand
CTGGGGGAGGAGGAGGAGGAGGAGGAGGAGGAGGAGGGGAGGAGGGGGCACAGATGGTGAATCCATGCAGGACCCAGCAAAGGTGGGACCTCTGAGCTGTTGAGCAAACCTTGAAGCTTTCTCTGCCTCCCTCTCCCTCCCCAGCCTGTTGCTCAGGCCTCCTCGGCAAATAAATGGGACTTTAATTGAATTAGAGTCAGAGCTGCTGCGAGGGTCTCCTCTCGGACAAAACCCAGCGGCGAGTTGACGGGTGTGTGGCGACTGACTGGAAGTTTCCCCTTAAACACAAAATAATTTAGGTGTTTTAGAGTTAATTCAAAGAGAAAGAGATCCATTAGTAAATTAAAAGAAATAAAAATGTGCAGGTGGAGACGGCGAAAAATGTTTATTCGCTCCATGTTTTTTTTTTTCTTTTCTTTAATGGAAAATCACCTTATTAAAAAAAGCTGATTTCTTCATTCACGGGCTTAAAAATAGTCAATTTATGATTAATTTCAAGTCACATTCTTCTTGGTTGCTATTTGATGTAAATAATGTGGATTCTTTCCGTGTTACTGTTATTCACTCCATTTTTTTGTTTTAGAAAAGGTTAAAAACTCTCCGAAACACCTTAATTGAAAGACAGTTTTGTCCTCAACAACTCATATCAGTCAAACACACTCACTTCACTTTTCAGCAACACCCCTCCCCCTCTCTTTCGACATACGCACGCACACACACACACACACACACTGCCCAGACAGACACACACACACTCCCAGGTTGCGTTTACACTTCACTGAGTTTTCACCATTCATCGTCTCTCCCAAGTCGCCCCCTCCCCTCCCTGGCCCTCACCCCTCACTCTCTCTCTGTCTCTTTTCAGGGCTTTTGTTTGCCCTCTGCCACCGTCCTTTCACCGACTTGGCCCTGATTTGCCCCTTGTGCTCGATCGCACTATTATACTGAGACAAGATAGCACAAAATATCCAAACATGTCCGCTATTCTTTTGTCTGCCGTGACTTGGGTTTGAATTCACTCCTCGATGGCACCGGTGTCCTCTTTTTTTAAGGGAAAGTTATTACCTGGGACACATTATTTTCAAACATTTAAATTCATCTTAATTTTATTTTCTCTTTATAAAATTTTAAAAAGCTACCAATATGTTTAATGTACATTATTTTTGTGCCTCTGGTTCTGAAAACACTTTTATACAATTTACTTCCTTGATGAGGATGAGTCTGATTTTTTTTTTAGTTGTTTTAAAATTTGAATAAAAAATGGGATTAAAATGAAAAGACAAGCCTCCTTTAAAACATGTATTAGAGTTAGTTGTTAATGTGAAAATGAGAAAGTGTCTTCCTGTAGGTGTGAGGTTTCCATCAGACAGGAGTAAGACTTACCCGGGGAAGTGTTTAAACTGTTGCAGACAGGAACAATGGCAGACAAAAGGTCATCGTGAGAATCCACCACCGCTGGCCATAGCCACAAGGCAGCGACCTCGCTTCCACCTTAATGCCCTCCCACAGACAACCGCACACACAAACACACACAGACGGGCGAACACAGCGCTCCTCCTGCTTCCCCATCTCCCTCGCAGCCATCCAGGTGATCCGCTTGGCTCACATTCATGAGACAGGGAGCGAGCGTGAGCAGTTATCGTCCAATAGGGAGAATGTCCTGGCTCATTATCGGCGTAGGAGGCCGAGCGTGTCACCTGGAGCTAAGCCCCGACACTCGACTAAAAAGTCAGCCGGGGTTAGCGTGAGAGCGCAAACGTGGGTGTTAGTCATTCTCCCTGCAGCGATCACCTCCACCGCTGGCCTGCCGAACAGAAAGAGCGCTCTTTCTCTGGCTCTGAGACTGGAGCAGGAAGGGCTTTTAGTGCAGCGTCCTCTGGGCACTGGACGGCTACTTTGGGATCGTTAAATAAATGTGATTATACCTGTTAGCACTGTCAAATGGTTTTCCTCTGCAGAGTGTAGGTGTAACACCTCTGAACCCGGCTTTCACTGATGCAGAAGGAAGATTTCTCAGTTAAAATTCAAAGAAAAGTTTCCCTTTCTCTTGCGAGTTACCACACATACCTGAAAATCTCCTGCTCGACATTAAGTTTAATGATGTCCCTGAATGTGTGGGAGATGAAGCCCCTTGAAACTTTGACGGATTCACTGAGACTTTTTGAAACCAGCCACTTTACATTTCAGAAGTTTGATCAAAGTGAATTCCTCCTTCAAAGACATCCAGCAAATGTGAACACAAGCTCATTTTCCAATTTTATTTTGTGTCACGCACCCTCAGCTTGTAACTCCATACATACCATGCATACACAGATGCATGGGGGTCAACATCAAAGGCGCAAGTTTGTGGCCACAACTTTACTCAGTGACTTTGGGCGTCTTTGAATGCAGCATGTGGCCAGACAATTGTTGTCAAAAGCACACACGGAGTGAGTTATCTTTTAGTTTTTCAGGAGTCGATTTGGACTCCAACATTAAAGGCGTTTTTGATCACTGGAGCTATTTGTTCGCTGTCAAACCTGACGCTTTGTAAATACAATCATTTTAGATTTGGACTTTGTTTCCCGGCACTAAATTAATTCCACTGGCTTCTCAGTATCTGCAGAATACGACTGCCACAGCTGAAGTATTGCCTGTGCCATTGTTTTTTTCTGCATCAAAAGAAATGATGAGATTTTAATAAGACTTTCTCCCTTGCACTCTGGTTCTCTCTCGGGCTGTCACTGCTGATGCTTCTAGCCATCCTAATCAATATACAATATTCCTCTCCTCTCTATACTTTTTTTTGTGAGTGACAGAATAATGCCAGGCCTGTGAAAGGGTTATGTCAGATAGTTTAAAACCCGATATTAAACAAGAATTGCGCTGTTACCAAGTGTCATTTTAATTATCTACAAACTCAAGTCAAAGAGGCTCCTTTTATTTACCTTAAACGGCGTGAGGAATAAAAAAAACGAAGAGAGAAGAAAGCAGTATCAAACAGGTAGCAGGAGTTTGTAAAACGTCAGGCGTAATTGCTTTTGTTGAGGATGACACTTAAGGTAAGAAAAGGAGAGAAGAGGAGAGGCATTTGAGAAGTAAACATTATCTTTTCTTTGTCTTTCTCTCTCCTCAGCAACACAAAAGGCTGATTAAGAGCGAGGTTTGGGGGGAGCGAAATAACTGCCTGCGAAATATTAGTAGGTTAGAATTACTTTGTTGCGTGACACAATACCAATAGATGCTTCATGCTCGGAGAGGGAGAGGCTCTTGTCAGCGGTGGCACCTAAACAATGGCAGCTTTCTTGACGTTAATACTACGCGTATGACTTGACGAGCACCCCACTGTCATTTTGCCTTCTTGGAGGTATACATTGAATGCGGAGGAGACAGCTGACGTTCGGAGAAGATTGCATCTACTGTAGCTTTCAGAGACAGTTCAACGCCCCCGTGCTTAAATTTGTTCAGAAACTTGAGAACAAGACGTCACAAGAGATAGGAAAAAACAGCAGGAGGCAGAAATACGCTTCAAAAATAAAATGAAAGCTCCACTTTGCTTCTCCAGGACTCGCTTTGAACACCTAAATTCTCAATCATGCCCTGAAAAGTTTGATGCGCAGAAGGTCCACAATGCTGCAATCCCTCAATCCTTATGTGGGCGTATTGAAGTCAGAACGGTGTGCATTGCTGCGGTGGATGTGTTGCTAAACAAAAAGAAGCTCCCTCGCTCCTTTTATTGGGGAAGAATGGGCCCTTTAAAACCTGTCCAGCCTTAGATAATTTCATTCAGCCAGCCCCTGCTCTGCCGTCATTGAATCTGCATCCAGAGATCAGGTTCACAGCGACGGGTTGATAGCTTCCCAAGCCTCTTGGCCTTTTGTTCTACCGGCCCCGCGCGGCTGCCCCCTCCTCTCCTCTGGAAGTTGGGGGGACACAGAGCTGATGGGACATTGCTGAGAAAAGTTCAAAACCTCAGGGGTGATGGACTGCAATTTCCAAAAATTATCATTTTGTTGTTTTGAAAGGACGTCAAGCTGAGAGAATCTCAAGTTTGAAAACATTTGTAATGTTTCAGCCATTGAGAATTTAAGTTAAACAGGTATAAACTACTGCTTTCACATTTAAGTTATAATTTTTCATATAGAAGCACAAAATCAATTGTACCAAGGTAGATGCGGACCACCCAGGAATTCCTAACGTCTCTCTCCACTCCTGGGTCTCCAGCCTCGGTTGCCTTTTTTGTCATCTCCAAGGAGCATTACTGAGTCTGAACTTGCCTAAACCCTTGTGATCACACCTCTTGAAAAGGTTTTGTTTCTTCCGTCGATTGGTATTCGAGGCAGGTCACCGCACTCCCACCCTCCTCCTCTTTCTCCTCCCCCCTCCTGCCTGCCTGCCTGCCTGCCACCCTCCTCCCCCCTCCTGCCTCCCCTCCCACGTTTGAAAGCCCTGTTTTCATTTTAATTTGCACCTGTTGTGCAGTTGTTCGCTGAAGGCAAGTGCAGACCAGTCAATCGTACGGAGACGTGTTAGGAGGAGATGTGGGGAGGCTTATCTTTTGATATGTATAATGTCTCCAGAAATGTCATGCATGAACTTCATCTGCTTGGCACTCTTGATTCTGGGAAAGTTCAAGAGGCAGGGACACTTAAGGCCTAAGGAGGTGAAATATGGCTCACCAAATGCTGTAAAAAAAGCTTGTTTATTGCACAATGTGAGGCATTTTGCTTATTATACACTATTTCTGTACATAAAACATGACTTCTGTAAGCTATTAGATATAAATATGTTGATTTTCAGCAAAGACTTATGAGCTCACTGCAGCTTTTTTTTTACTACTCAGAAACATAAATTCAGCTAAAGCACATTAAAAAAGCCTCCACCTCTTCACTATGGTGGCTCAAAGTCTGGGTCCTCCCATGATTGGCTCTTACCACAGCACATTCTTGTACAAGCTGCCAATGAGGTGTGTCCCCATGTGATGCCATGTTTCTGGCTCGCCTAGCGCTCCATCTGTACTCCTCCAATAAGTCTTCTGACGTCCCTTTCTGCCACGATTTACGCCGTGGCGAGCATGCGCTGAGAACCTGCCGATGCTGGTGACTAATTTGCACGCGAGCCACCTTTGATTGAGTTCACAGCCCTTATTTACAGGCCGTCTATTTTAAGAAAAGTAGGCATATGTCTGGGACCTGAGTGTTGTGGAAGCGGGCGGGCCCTGCTGATGCTGCTCTGGAGTTTTCAGTGTGTGTGAGGGTGTGTGTGGTATGTATGTCACCCTATGTGTGCATTCTATAGTCCTCAAGGCTCTGTCGTGGCTCTATATTTTCATGTTAGGAAACATTTATATTTATGTTCACGGTTCACTGGCAATGCAAATGTGAAGACATCCGAGGGGTACATGTGATGAATAATCTGAATGACTATAGGTTAAGCCTTTTGTGTGCATAGCAACAACATTTGTAATATTGCATGTGCTATGCGGAGCATCTCAAACGTGACGGGTATGCTCCGGAGCAGAGCTGTCCTGAAAGGTGCAGCTCGTTGGCATCCGAGGCATGTGAGCAGGACTGAAAATTAGTGGCTATTTTGGCTCGCATCTCCTCGACAGCTGTCTGCCCACCGCTGCGGTTCAGTCACAGATTCCAGTCGCGGATGCTGTAATTGGGGTGTAACCCACAAAAAAAAAAGAAAAAGAAAAAAGGGAAGAAGCGCCTACGCCTTGGACCGAGCAGTGATGTGGGGTGACCTTTTTAATCTGGGAATAAACCTCAATTTCCAAAAAACAAGTTGAAATCCCCTTTCAGATTCCTCCGTCACTTAAGTTTAATTACTCAGCTGACACTCATGTTCCAAACTAGTTCACGCCTACATTCCTTGATCAATAACATTACGAGCTGCCAGTAATGTCTGGCATGGCCAAAACGTTGAAACATGAAAAATGTGAATCATGATCCAATGGCATTTTTTGGAAAAAAGTATTAATCGTAGTTGATCATGAGGATGATAAAATATAAAATAGTTGACTAACTTCCAGTCTTCATGTTCCATGTGATCACTTCCTTTAGTTAGTCTAAAGAGCTCCAAGATAAGATAAAACAAATGTCTATTTATCCAAAAAGAAATTGTGCCAGGTTGCTCCAAATATACAATCTAATACAATTCAAACATACCAGACTCCATTGACAAAAATACTGATTTTACCCCTCACACAACACTAGAGTTACTGGTTAATATCTGCCTCAGTTGGTTGGTTTGTTGCTTTAATTGACCTCCCTTTGTCTCTCTGTGTTTCACAGCTCTGAACTACGAGAATGTAGTGGAGACAGGCTCAGAGACAGAGGAGGAGGACAAGCTGCCGGTGTCCGAGGAAGACCCCCTGATCAACGGCACAGGCAGCCCCGCCAGCCTCACCAACCCCGAGGCCTCGCCACGCATCGAGAGCCACGGCCTGCTGACCAAGGACGAGGAGGACGACGAGATGCGGGACAGCGGCGTGGAGCACATCTGGCCCGACAACGACATGCTCAGCGCCTCGGTCGACGGTACTGGTGAGTGTCTTGAATCAAAGGAACTTAATTTTGGGTGCAGAAAGCCAAACATATGGAGAGATTTTCATCCAAAATTACATATCTGTCCAAAAATTTGACAAAAGCTCAAATTAAGGGGTAGGTGGTTACATCAAGCTGTCATAAAATGATAAAATATAATGTCCACAATGATAAAGTGCCATATAAACCCGTATTTTTCAATATTTCTCACTCTGACGCCCATTTCAATCACTTCTGGCTTTTGTTCTATCTGTTCCACCAGATGTGTGGGGTTCAGGTGAGCTGTCAATCACAAAATCTACCACTAAGCTGACTTTCAGATACTTTATAGCGAATGTGTGCACATCCTGCCACTCGTGGTGTCGTCTTATGCCATAAACCCCACCCATCTGGTGCCCGAGTAGACTTAAACAAACCCCACGAAGCGTTGCGCAAACACGTCTTGAGCCAGGTCTGACGGTGAAGCCCCAGCGATGCTCCCTCAGCAGACAGACATGATAAACAGTTTCTCTGTGAGCGACAGAGACCATTTGGTTCATGCTTAGAGAAAAGTCCCGCTCTGAGCCAAACAACAAAAAATATTTACAGTAATGTATAACCTCACAGAAAAAGCCTGTGAGCTGCAGAAAATGAAAAGCACCAGGAGTGGAGAATGTGGTGGATATGATTCATTGTTTCAGTTGCAGATTCTGCAGGAGATGCAAGACATGTGACGCTCCTTTTGCTCAGACTGTATCACTGTGTTTGGTATTTGAACAACCTCCAGCAGTGACTGATGCCGTGTAATACCTCCTCCCTAACAAGCCGCTTAATCCCAGGCAGGTGATACCTTCCCAAACTTGACTGACTTATCGCCTTTTGTTGAGCAACCCAGATTGCTGGGGCCCCAGTCACGGATGCTTGAAAGATAAATACTTTTAATTAGGGGGCAGGGTATAATCATTAAAGGAAGCCAGACTGCTGCAAAAAGTCATTAACAATCTTAAATGAAATTTTTATTTTTATGATAGCCATTTACATGTATAATAAGAGTCAATGATTCTTGGAAGCATGTGACAGGAACAGAGTATGGCGAGAAGTCATGTAAGACAGCCAATTTAAATGAGCAGGGCTTCGCTATTCATTTCTGCTAATGAACTAGCTGTGCACAGTGCCGAAAAACGGAGGAACATTCAGCAGTCTTAAATTTTAATATGGGGGAAAATTGCACATTTATTAGTGGGATGAAAAAAGCTTAGTGGGTATCAACATTTGCTTCTCCTAAATAACAGTTCATATTGGCTCCTTAAGGGGGGGAGAAAGAAAAGACAGTTTGGTAAATAAATCAAGATAAAGGATAAACAAGCTGTCGTTGCATACGGTAATTGTTTATTTGATAAAGACCCGCGGTGCCATAATGTCTGTAATTCAACTATGTTGCAATTCCCAGATAATATGCTTCTTGTGTGATAAAGTGTCTGACATATTTCGGAGAGCAAGTCAAGTTCATTAGAGCGTTTGGGAGTCTCTTTCCCAATCTTGCGGGTGCTGTGTTTCCCAGCCTGCTTTTTTTTCCTCCTCGGTGCCTAAGTGTCTACAGTGATACCTCAGCACATAACTTAGGTCTGAGATAAGTTAGCACCCCCCCTCCTTCCTACTCCAACTGATTTGGTCGTCACTCCCCTATCAAGAGTTTTTACGCAGGTCTTGGAAGTGTGAGTGAATGTAATGTCTTCAGGAGTTTGGGAATTGCAAATCCCACAAAAGTGTGGACAAACGCGCCCAAAAACACAAATAGATACTCTGAGGACTCATTTTATGTGTTGCGATGCTTTAAAAGTGTCTTTAGCAATAGATCAGCACTGCCGAGAGGAGTTTCTGAGACATAACTATCGCATGTAAGAGAGAAAGTTTATCGCTGAGCCTCTTCTGATTCCAGGGCACAATCAGAGTCTTGTGTCTGGCGTTGTCCTTGACATTCCTTCATCCCACAGTGAGGCTGGACGCGATGTGCTGGAAAGCATGACATCATTATCACTGACAGACATTTTCAAATAAATCACCTGCGTTCTCCCTTTGCCCTTTTTAAACTCCTCTCGAGGGCGTCAGAAGGATTTCTGACTTAACATTGCAGCAATCGCGGGCTGCAGAAATCACACTTTCTTTTTTCTCATTTGCTGGAGTATGGAAGCACTTTTTGCTCCATCCTCGTTTGAAAAAAGAACTTATGTTTTATGACATTGTTGCCAAACGTGTCCTTCTGTTTTTGATAAAACAGTGGTTCTTGTTTTCTTTGCACATTTATCAAGTTTTGGAGTTATTAATTTGCCATTTAAACACCTAGTGCATCCAGGAGTTTCCCACATTTTTCAATAAGTGCAGTGTTTCAAATGCTTTCCCACCCTGCCAAGAATAAAAAAAAACACTGTATTCTTTGGCTGTAAAATGATCGCAATTGAAGGGATGGAACACTGACACAAAATATCTGCTATTGACAACTTCAGTGTAATAATATCAGAGATGGCATTAGCTTTCAAAAAGCTGTTCTAGTCCAATGTTGTTTTGCGACTGAGACTCTGAAGCCATTGTGTGCATACAGGCAGATTGAGGATAAATGAGGCTAAACGGGCAACGGCAGGACTTTAAAGCGCTTGCGACTGCGGTGACCGGCCATAAAAATAGGAATGTTTTCAAAATAAACAGCATCAGAGCTGCTATGAAAATAGGTGGAATTACGGTCTGGCCAAGGTATTCTGGACTCCTCCTGAGTTTCAAACCTCAACATCGCTCTTCAAGGAGGTGTGTACCTTACTGCCTCACGTCCTCTGTGATTTACTACTGACAAAACACACTTTTCCAGCATTTAGCGGACAGATTCATCCAAAATGCTTTCCACGACCAAAAATAGGTGCATTTTTGTGGCATAAATGACTCCAGGAGAAATCGAATCCTTCTTTTTCCCCCTTTTTTACACTTGTGACATTTTTTATATGTTGTGAAAACTTCGAGAAACAAAGGTCACGTCCTATAGAATGTGTGTGTAAGGAGGCTCTGCAGCAGCAACATTGGTGCCTTTTCTTACTATAGAAGGACCAGGCACCCAAGTCACCACAATGACACTTTGTCCCATTTGAATGTAGCTCAGGACTGGCATGGATTCATGCATGAATGTGTGCCAGAGGCCGTAGCAGAGAGGTGTACGCGGTATTAGCCTACCTCCTACTGGAAGCAGCCGTTCCTCCCTTCAGACCACAGATAACAAAAGTTTTCCAAGGTAAATAGGGGAGAGTGGAGGGCCAGTAAATCCCACTGGTCATCCCCTTGCGTCAGACCAAAAGTATGCAGCCAAATTTGATTACCCAAAGCAAACACGGTGCCTACGAGGACACAGAATGTGAGGGAGTTTTGACTATGTTCAGCGTGAAAGTGGGGAGGTTTTCATACATGCTGATATCTGATACTTGTGGGTATATTTTAATCTGTGGTGGAGTTTTTTTTTTATCTGTTTTGTTTTGTCAAAGCTTAATTTATGTTGTTTAAAACCCATTCATTTTCTCATACTGCAACTGTGGTTTGGATGCTGTTTGGCAGACGTGCAATCAAATGTACAGAAAAAAAAGGAGAGGGAAAAAAATCCTTGCAAGGGGAAAGTTAAACTAGGACATAACCCTCCAGAAGAGTCTGTCATTATTCTGTGAAGCCATTGACAGGGGTATTTATCATTTCGCCGCAGAAGCCAAATCTTTAATTTCAAGAAAACCCGGAATTGCAAGCCTTAGAAAGCATTCCACAACTATTAAACCCATTGTCTTCAACCAAAAATAAAAAAATGTTTTGCTTCTGGCTTTTGTGTAGCAGGATAACATTATTATAAACAATACACCCACCACCTTTCCTGTAATATCTCAGCCAGGTTTCTGTAATGTAGGCGCTCATCCTTGTTTAATAGCTGAGGGAGAGTCAGATACATCAGATCCTGCTGTGGACCGGTGGAAAAAAAAAAAAAATCACAATGCAACACTTGTAACGTCTTTGCAGGAGCAGCAGAGCAAGAACAGATGCATGTAAGGCACACAATGCAGGTTTTTTGTTCCTTTTTTTTTTTTATCACAAAGCCTCCATGTTCTCGGAAGCACCTTGATTTAATTTTTACCGACGAGGCAGGAAGGAGGGACCAGGGACTTCTTAGGCTGATTGTCCGGTCAGTGTCCTCCCGTCGACCGTGGACGGATGAATTTGTCAGAAGTGGGTTTGTTTATGAGCCTGTCAATCCACCGTTTATTTACAACCGCCTCACCTGTGCCAGGACCATATCTGCCCGTCTGCACAGCCTGGGGGCCATTATCCTGATTGGCAGTAAGGACCTGTTCTGTAGAACCAGGGTTAGTTATTCAAACATTTCTCAGAGCCAGAGGTTCTCTAGGGGGGCAGAATTAACCTGATTGGTTCATGTAAATCTATGTGGGTGGGGACCAAAAATCAGAGTTGGACCCTTAGGGTGCCACCTTGCAATAAACATAAATATGGGTCATAATAACTTGAAATAAGGGGTCATTTTCGAAGGAGAACAGTCTCGATTTAAAAGACGCCTCATTGTCTAGATTGTTGCTTCTGAACCAAATGTAACCTGGTTTTTAAATGCTGTCCATTCATTAGGCTTCAGTCTAACATGCTTTACCAGACAACATTAATCCTTTGTCTCCACCCACCTGAGGTTTACCCCAACCAATGAGGTTATTTCTGCCCTGAGAAATGTTTGTGCAACTAAAACTCTTCATTTGTGGTTCAGGTTTTTATTCTTCTTAGTTGGTAGCAAGGCACTAACTCTCTGTTAGGGGTTGTGGCAAATCAAAAAAATGTGTGCGCTCACAATACTCCAGGCAGCTTTGGAGAAAAGCATCCACCAAATGACATATGATAAAACAAGCGTGATCCTGCATGCAGAGGATTGCAGCGGCGTCACAGCCAGGGAGTAATAAGCTCAGCCTGCGTGTTGGCTGGAGTTCTATGATTGCTCAGGTGGATGTGCTCCGTGTTGTATTTAATCGCTCTGTTTGGCGATTGAAGCTTTCTTCGCCTCCCCCACCGCTTGTTGTCATGTTAAAGGTAAATAAGTCACTGTCTGGCCCAGATGATAGCATTCATTAAGCATGCCGAACAAAGCCGTGGCGCGCTGCGATGCACAGCGGTGCCTTTATTGCTTTCTCCATACCTTCTTCTTAAAGGCCTCATTGTCAGCGTTTGTTGGTTTGCACGGTGCACAGAGGTACTCACCCCTCCTTCTCCCCCCCACCCCCTTTTCTCTTTTTCCCTGTTTCTGTGCAGATGAAATAAAAGATGATTTTGACACCCTGGGGCCTGATGCCACTTTGCAGGCAGTTGGAAACGGTACAGGTGAGTCGATGGATGTGTTTCTTGCTTTTTGTGTTTTCTTTAAATAGTCTGTCCCAACCTTTTTGGCTTGTTTCCTCTGAAAACAAAGCAAGCTCAAGGTTTAGAACCTTAAACTACAGCAAAAGATAGCTACATATTAATGTGTATTATGTGTCCTGAGAAGTTAGACTTTTGTAGTTTTGGCCCAGTGATGCCATAAATATTTAAATACTTTACATCCATATTTATGGTTATCTAAGGGTCAATCATTTTTGAGGTAATATGCCAAACACAGCGTGCTGTTTGCAGCCTCCCTGCTGAGCTAAGCGAGCCTCCGTATGTGTTTGTGTCTCGTTGCCTACTCCTGGTGGAACCGAACCCTACCTGCCATTTTCCATTAAGCCACCAAAGCTGATTTGCAGCCACACACCCCTCCCTTCCATGATATCATCCTGGCCACCCTGACAACTGGCCCTGCACGCTGTTATGGTAAACCAAACTCACCCCACAGAACGCCACGCAGCCCTGCCTCAAAACCCTCCCTTCAGCTTTAATTACGATTACTTTCTGCTCTTCGTCGTGTTTTCTTCTTCACTTTCTTCTCTCGCTCTCTCTGTTCTCTGAAAATCCAAAGCGCAGCAAATGTTTTCCATTTTCACTGCTTTAAGGAGTTTTGGAAACAATACTGTGGCACCACTGTGGAAGCTCCCTGCCACTAGATCACATGTGATTTCATTTAGAGCCATGAGCAGTTTGATCACGTCGCAGTGCCAAAGCACACTTTGATCCAGGTGATTTCCTCCTGCACTGGAGGAAAAGTTGGTTGTTTCTCCTTAAAGAAACATTTTTTCATTTATAGTCTTCATCCAGAATAACTAGAAGAATAAGTACTCATTTTATTCTGCTAAATGAGAGAGAAACCTGGTGGGTTGCATTGCCCTTGACATAAAATAAACACCTAATTCCTCTTTTAGGATCTTATCCAGGAAAAACCGCCCTGGTCAATCATCAGTGCATCTTAAAAAAAAAAAAATCACAACATTCAATCTCTCGCAATTAGCTCAGCAGTCTTCTAAAGCCCCCAAGAATCATCTAATGAGAATGCTGTATATTATTCTATCATGGTTATCAAAAGTGATCCATTGGCACCGATGACATTTCAGTGCCATTTTTGACAACCAAATATCTACTACCTTGACCTTTTGCAAATTGGACCGCAAAGTCATCACGGCCGAACAAATCGCTCTTTAAAGCTCACCTTGGCTCACAGTCTAAAAGCCTAATTAACAGGGGATGAAGTCTGATGAGACGTCACTCGGTTTTTGGTTCGACATAGCCAAACAGCCTCCAGAATTTCTTCAGGTTGTAAACAGCGTTAGTGTGTGTGTGTGTGTGTGTGTGTGTGTGAATGTGTGTTTTTTGAAAGTCAGCCATCCCCTTGACTAATGAAGGCTGCTGATTTCTTTTAGCTCCGGTTTGTTTTTGGAGGCAGCTATCTCCACACTGCAGCTTAAGAGTTTCCCTGAAGAGAAGGGACTGGGAAATAATTTGAGAAAACGCATTGTGTGGCCTCAGCACTTTGGCTGGCTTAAGATACATTCTGCTCAGCTATGGCAAAGCATGTCTCCTTTTTTTTTTTCCTCTCTCTCTCTTTTTTTTTTTTTTTTGCTTGTGGTTTGGCCCCGGTAATCTGTTCAACACAGAATCAACAAAAGCCACAGTCTCTTGATTGACCTTATATGTGAAAGTCGATACAAAAGAACGTGGCTCTGTTGCTGATTAAGCTAGGCTTGTGTATGTATGTATATATGTGTGTGTGAGTGTGTTTCCTTTTTTATTTTACAGTCCTAAACTCAAAATCAGATTTAATGTCATGAGTAAATAAGGTCAGTGTAGTTTTTTTACACGTTACTCCTCAGCAGCTCATGGTAGCGCGTTTATCTCTGACTTTTGGCCGGATTAAGTTACAATTCTTATTTTAGCCGGCATGGCGTGACAAGCAAACCCAGTAATTTAGATGTATTCTCCCCAAAGCACGGCTGTAATGTTTTAGGGTGGCTGTCTTCATCGCATTTCCACCAAGATGTTCCCAATATCCTCCTGTAAGACATTTCTCAGGGGAAGAAATGAATCCAATTTATTCCTCCCCCTCTCTTTCTATCGGTCCCCTCCTTCACCGGCTCCTCTCTCTCTCTTCCTCCCCTTCAGTCAAGAGCGTCGATTGCACTTCAGAGTTCGAGGACTTCTTCGCCAAGCGGAAGCTGGACGACAGCGACAGTCATGTGGTGAGCATCGCAGAGTACCTGCAGAGGGGCGACACCGCCATCATCTACCCAGAAGCCCCAGAGGAGCTGTCCCGCCTGGGCACGCCAGAGGCCACCGGTCCAGAGGAGAACGGTACGAATCCTGTCAGGGGCTGTGGGAGGGGTCAAAGGTTAAAAGGCAAATTGTTTACTGGGAGAGTGCTTGTTCAACTTTAAAGTTAGCTTACGTTGGCTAACCTTAGCCTCTGTAACCCACAGGTCAGACTGTAGCAGCAAAGCATGTGCTGAATTGAGACATTTTAAATTTTGTTTATTTCTTAAACTTTTTACTTATTAAAATCAATTATATTTCAGTCTGACTTTTAAATGAAAAAATGCATTTTTTTTCTTTGAATTGTGAAGTATTAAAAATAATTGGTGGTAAAATACTGAAAATGTTTGCATAAATAGATATTTTCCTTTTAATTAATTAAATTAAACTGCTGTTGGGTTGTTCTGCTAATATATTTAAAAAACAATCTGATTTCACATATTTCTTTCTTGCAACCAAAAGGGCTTATTAAATATAAAAAGATTTTTTTTTTTTAACAATTTGTTACCACCAAATACCACCAAAGACGTGTGCTTTTCCTTTTTCCTTGTGGGTTGATCTGAAATACAGGCCCCTCTTTGAGCATGAGTGCTGCAGGAACAGAACATGTGTGCTCTGCTAACTTCCCTTGTACCAGCAAAGGTTATAAAAAAAGGAAAGAAAAGGAGTCTGGGCAGAGCAGCAGCAGCTCTTCCCGCTGACACAACCGGGCAGCTGTTGGTCCCACAGATTCACCGGATGCCTTGGTGTTTACCTACAGTCTTAAGCAACAGCTGGGCAGGGGCTTGAAATCAGATAGTGTACCTCTGAAGCTCCCCGGAGGGAAAAAAAACTGGGGGGGTTTGAATTGGAATGAGCTTATGATTCATGCAGCAGATATGACGAACGTGTCGGTGGGAATGGCATTAAAAAGTGAGGAGCAATTAGGAAGGTACAGGGAGTTATCTGTGTGTGCTCCTGTGAAGTTTTTTATGTTTGTGTACATGCAGTGTCATGCGCCTGTTGGTTACTATGTCAAGAAAACTGAGAATGTAAAAGTGTGTGTGTGTCTGTGTGCGAGGAGTCGGGAGGAGGTCGTAGTGCAGCGGATGCCAGCCTGACACTGTGGCTCTCATGTGGAGCAGATTGCAGAGATAACTCCCATACCACTCTGGGCAGCCCGCCCGTTAGCTGCCATTGATTCGCTGACCTTTTGGCCCGCTTTCCCTTCCCCTTCCTCCTCCTTCTCCCCTTTCTCCCCCTCCTCCCGCTGTCTCCCGTGCAGACCTGCCACCTGGAACGCCAGATGCCTTCGCCCAACTGTTGACCTGCCCCTACTGCGACCGGGGCTACAAGCGTTTGACATCGCTGAAGGAGCACATCAAGTACCGCCATGAGAAGAACGAGGAGAACTTCGCCTGCCCCCTGTGCAACTACACGTTTGCTTACCGCACTCAGCTTGAGCGGCATATGGCCACACACAAGCCTGCAAGGGATCAGGTTAGGGGGATTTTAATTTTTTTCTTCTTCATCCTTCACTTCTCTTTCTATTTTCCTCCTGCTCCTCCTTCTCCTCTCTGTCCCCTGTTTCATTTGATTTCTAATGTGCTCTGATCCCTCGGAGAAGGGAGATCATTTTTTCTGATTGGCAATCATTATTAATTTTTCATGGCATTTTGAAGATGCAGATCCTTTAATGGTAATAACTTTAATTGAGGCCCTAAATGGTTTTTTGATGGCCCTCCCTGATATAATTTTCCAGTCTCGTGTTCACGATCGAATGATTGTGTGAATTTCCAATTTGGAAATTTTTATCAGCTCCTTAACTTCACTTCACTCCTGGCCCTTTAATGTTCTTCTGGTGCAGCATTCAGTCGTAGTACTCCATCAAACCCCGTCCCTCCCCCCACTTCTAATTTCATGCACTGCATAAACATCTGTGTATACTTGAATTTTCTCGAGCGATTTATATCCTATATGTCTGAAATATAATGTGAATCTGCTGGCAGTTAGCATGAATCACCTTAAAGTCCTGCGAGGTGAAAACACATCCAGCAGTCACGCATGTTTAACTCGCTTGTCAGCTTTAAGTTGAAGATGTGGGGTGAGATAGATTGTGGCAAAAAAAAAAATTGCACGCTTACAGAGTTTTTGCTCATTGGGGGATAATTATAACTTCTCAGCGAACTAAAATTGAGCAGTAAATTTTAAAGTAGATGGAGTCTGTATTTGTGCTTTGGAGGATGTTTATAAGTGAGGAATTTATTTAAAGAAAGGCAACGGTTTGCAGACATCAAGTTAATCTCTAAAGCGGAATGGATGATTAAGATACATGTGGAAATGTAGCATAGAGAAACTATTGTTGCACTTTTACTGATGATATCCAGAGCCACAAATGCCAGTAAGTGTAAAATTAGGCTAGAAATTTAAACAGAAGTCAGAAATCAAAATGGGTTCTTTTTTGTTCCTCAGTTACTGATAAATCACATTACAACTACAGATTTTTATCTGTATAGATTCTCTTTCGAAAATAAAAGGTTCAAATGATCTATTGATAGTGCACTTCCTCCACTGGAAAAGCCTTGTAATGTACAGTAGAAGAGCCATCAGCCCATCACAGATGATATCATGTACCCTGATGCTTTGCGGTGTTCAGTCCCAGGTCGTGGGTGTTGTGTTGTGCTCTCTGAAGCGAGAATGACAGGCTCAGACTGTGGCTGATTTGATCAGATGTCAGCAGCCAGCACTTTCACCTGATCTACCAGCTGGGTGTAAACGTGAGCAGATGGGCCGGCCGACTGAGCCGCTGTCCCAATCCTCATATTACAATGCTGTTGCTGCTCCCCTCCAGAGCCGAGTCCACGGCCAAAGACTCCTATTCAAGCACTGCAGGTCCTTCCACAAAGCCGGTTATCTTGATTTGTAAATTAGCTGGATTGTTTAAGTGGTAATCCTCGAGATGAGATCGAGGTGATGTCTCACTCGTGGGTGCAGTTTTCTGTAGGTGGCGCTCTTTTCTTTGTCTCAGAATCAAGAGCCTCTTTTTAAGCAAGATAAACGCAAACATGACACCACGTCCTCTTCTACGTCTTAAGGTGCATTCATGTGAAAATGTACATTTGGCAATTAACAGCTAACTCAGGAGCAATCAGATTAACATAAAGAATAATGTCCTGATAGGTAAACATGTGCTCTGCTGTTCTGTCTCGTATGTTTACAAGCCTTAATACTCCTCCTCCTCTTAAGCAATTAGCTGAAATATGACTAATTAGAGGTTATACATATGCAAACATTCAGTCGGGTCCCCGCCCACAACCAGCAGTGGTGGCGTTCACGCCGAGCCACGAAGGAGAGATGGAGCATTTTGCCGGTGCCATTCACAATTAAGAGCGCAGAGCGATCGTGTCTTATTAGCAGCGGTGGCGAGACTAAACTTTACCGGGCAGGGGTCCTCAGGGGGGAAGTAAAGGGATGGTGGTGGAGGTGGAGGTGGGGGCGGAGGCACCGAAGCAGCTGTTGCTGTTTGTTTATGCAACTCAGCAACATACGAGCGGTGGGGTCCCTCTCCGGCGCTTGGCGGGGCCCCCGACTCTCCCTGCTTGATCTTTGAAGGTTGGGGCTGTTTGAACAATTCCTCCCAGTCCTCCCAGTGTCCTGCGCGCCACCATCTGTCTCCCCAGGAATGTGGGTAGAGTCAGCACACACCCCAGCATTTGTCAAGGCTGAACTGGGAGGAGGGAGTCGCTGTGTTTTTCCCCCTAGCGAGCTCAGAGAATATGTGTCTTTTTTTTTATTTACTAACCGTTTAACATCCTCAACTCCCACTTGGAATTAATTGTTTCTAGAGTGACGAGCCAGGTTTACACACCCAGTGTTGTTGTTGTCACGGAGTATTATATTTTGATTTTTTTTCTTCTTTCACAGAACAGGCCTTGTTTGAATTGCAAATGTGATGGATTGCAACTGATGTTTACCTTTGAAGAGAGAATCAAGGCCGGGCCTATACGCTCTGTTCTGTATCCTAACATTATTAAAGAGACATTGAAGGTTTTTTTTTTATTTTTTTAAAAAGGACCCAATTACTGTTAGACATTTGAAACTGTTGAAGAAGTACAAAGTGTAATTCAAATGGAGTGAATACAGGTATGCAGGGTGAAAGAGCTCACAGATGACTCTGAATACCTTTCAGACTGATTAGGCCCAAATTAATGAAAAGTAGATCAGATCGGCGGCTCTAATGAAGGGGAAACGCTCTAAAAAGACTCTTTTCATTTATTCTATTTTCTGGGCTGCCAAATTCTAAAGGCATGCCTCCTTTGGCTGAGGAGCCAGGAAATTAAAAGGTATGTGATTCTCTCTGTTATCACCGCCGCTGCCTGTAGTCGCTCAACGGAGGTGGGAGTAGAAAGCCAAGATGCTTCGCTGGCGACAGGAGCCGTTTGGCTTGTTGCTTGTTGTCATGCCGACTGATTGTGATAATTTACTGAACTCTCACCCCCACGATGTTTGTGCATTTTTTTTAACGTGAATCTGTCTCTTTCTTTCCCTCTCTCTGTCTCCTACAGCACCAACTGCTCAACCAAGCGGCCGGCAACCGCAAGTTCAAATGCACCGAGTGTGGCAAGGCCTTCAAATACAAGCACCATCTGAAGGAACACCTCCGGATTCATAGCGGTGAGTAGCGGGAGGAATGCTGCTCTGCCCTTTGAATATTCATTACCGTGATTTAAGAACGCAATGAATCTGCAGAAATTCCTTTTGGTTTATTTTGGACACGCTCTACTGTTGATGGACACTGAACTCTGCTGTGTGAAGAATCAGTCAATTTGCCAAGTACAATATTTGCTCAGAAGTGTGTATGCATGCGAAGCATATCAGATAATTTCAGTTATTAGTTTGTCACGGACAATGTCCATTGATCAAGAGGAAAAATAAAGAAAAAGAGTTTGACTGTTTTATCATCTCCAACAACTTCCTATTTCCTTAAGTTAATTGGGCCAATTTCTTACTGAATTCCATGTAATTAATTTATTTCATTTACTTTTATAATAATAATGGTTTTCATCCAAAGCACCTTGAATTAAAAATGTGACTTACAAATATTTTTAAAATGACAAAACATTTTTTTACTGAGCTCATCCAAGCACAATTACAGTAAAACCTCACCTTTGATCAAAGAAACTAAAATAGTAAAAATATATATATTATTATTATTATTATCAGCCTTTCATTCTCATTGTATTGTATATTTTTTGTTCCAGGTGAAAAACCGTATGAGTGCCCCAACTGCAAGAAGCGTTTCTCCCACTCGGGCTCCTACAGCTCCCACATAAGCAGCAAAAAGTGCATTGGCCTGATAGCTGTCAATGGTAGGATGCGCAGCAACATGAAGACAGGCTCCTCCCCCACATCCGCCTCCTCCTCACCCACCAACACTGCCATCACCCAGCTGCGGCAGAAGCTGGAGAACGGCAAGCCGCTCGGCCTCCCAGATCACAACAACCACCTGAGCATCAAGACGGAGCCGCTCGACTTCAACGACTACAAGCTGATGATGGCGTCTCATGGATTCGGTGCGCCTGGACCATTCATGAACGGAGGCATGGGCGGGAACAGCCCACTGGGGGTCCACCACAACTCGGCCCAGAGCCCCTTGCAGCACCTGGGGATGGCCGGGCTCGAGTCGCAGCTTCTGTGCTACCCGGGGCCACTGGGTAACAACCTGAGCGAGGTGCAGAAGGTTCTCCAGATCGTGGACAACACTGTGTGCAGGCAGAAAATGGACTGCAAGCCCGAGGAGCTTTCCAAGCTCAAGGCCTACATGAAGGAGCTGGGGTCCCAGGTGGAAGAGCAGAAGCAGGTGCTGACGTCTACGGGGGCTCAGGTCGGTCTTCCACTTGTCGATCACAATGGCGCCACCAAAAGCATCATCGACTACACGCTTGAAAAAGTGAACGAAGCCAAAGCCTGCCTCCAGAGCTTGACCACAGACTCAAAGAGACAGATTAGCAATATCAAACGAGAGAAATCCAACCACATGCTTGAAGGAGGCATGGATGAGAAGGTGCAGGAAAATAACATGTTTACACCCTATGCTTGCCAATATTGCAAAGAAACCTTCCCCGGGCCGATACCTTTGCATCAGCATGAACGCTACCTGTGCAAAATGAACGAGGAGATCAAAGCTGTGCTGCAGCCCAGTGAGAATCTGATGCCCAACAAACCAGGGATATTCATGGAGAAGAACACCCACTTACCCTCCTCCATGCTGTCTGACAAGGGACTCACTGGGCCCCTTAACCCTTACAGGGACCACATGTCTGTGCTGAAGGCATATTTTGCCATGAACATGGAGCCCAACTCGGAGGAGCTGCTCAAGATTTCCATAGCGGTCGGCCTTCCTCAGGAATTTGTCAAGGAGTGGTTCGAGCAGCGGAAGACGTACCAGTACGCCACTAACAGAACCCCACCACTAGAGCACAGGCACAACATGGATATGGTTGTCGGAACAAATAACCACCACACTCCATCAAAAGACTCTATGGCAGCTAGGTCACCTGTGTCTCTACTTAAACCTACTGACCGCATCACATCCCCCTCCATAGCAGAGCTCCACAACAACGTGAACAACTGTGACAACCCGCTGAGACATTTGAAAAACCACCAGTTTGGCGGCAACGCTAAACCCACAGGTGAAAAGTTGGACCACTCCCGCAGCAACACCCCCTCCCCGCTGAATCTGTCCTCCACATCTTCCAAAAACTCTCACAGCAGCTCCTACACTCCAAACAGCTTGACTTCAGAGGACCTGCAGGCCGAGCCGCTGGACCTCTCTCTGCCGAGACTAATGAAGGAACCCAAGCATGCACTGACTGTCAAAAGCAGACCTAAAGTCAACAGCATTACCATCGACCATAACAGCATCCCATCTCCTCGAGAGCACTTCGAAGAGCCTTTGAACTTGGCCTATCTCAAGAAGGAATTCTCAGGCTCTACCAACAACGGAAGCCTTGAAAAAAGCACTAGCCCCATCTTCGGCATTAACCCGTTCGCTGCCAAACCCCTGTACACGTCACTTCCACCTCAGAGCGCTTTTCCACCTGCCACATTCATGCCCCCGATGCAGGCCAGCATACCGGGTCTCAGGCCCTATCCGGGCATGGATCAAATGGGCTTCCTACCACACATGGCCTACACTTATGCAGCAGGGGCAGCTACCTTTGCCGAGATGCAGCAGAGGAGAAAGTACCAGCGGAAACCAGGTTTCCAGGTAAATAAGCCACCTGTGGTTTTGTGAAAGCCCCCAGGCTCGCTCAGATTCCCTAAAATGATCTGAACTCATTTCTGTACTAATTAAAAACGACTTCAGAGTCAGGAGACAGGAACGCTCACCTGAGGTAGGCCGAACTGGCAGAGGCAATGGAGATAAACAGCTGTGACACAAGCCCGGGGCTGGGAGAGAGTGAGGTGTAGTTAGCAGTGTCATGGAGGAAAGGGGGCACTTTACAGGTCCAGATGGAGACATGGATGGGATGAGCCAAACTGCTTTAGTTGTTTCTATTTTGTGCCACAAGAAAAAAAATCATCAGTTACGTTAGTTATTATCTATTTAAAAAAATATTTGCTGGTTCCAGATTCTCAAATTTGAGGCTCTTTTTTAAATGTATACTGTTATTAAATAAATTTTGTGCTGCTTTGATAAAAATTTAATTGATGAAAAAATATTTAACATATTATATCCTTACTAATCAAGGGTTAATAACGCAAAGTCCCATTTGTATTTTCTTTTACAGCTGTTGCGAAATGAAAGTTGCCTCATAACTTAATGTGTATCTTATTTGTAGATTTCTAGAACTCTTAAAAAGAAGTGGTCCAAAACCTGTTTTACATCTTAACTGAGAACATTTGTATGTTTGAATTTGTACCCTCAAAAAGGTCCAATTTAAGCATAAAAAGAACATATTGGCACAAACTATCAACCAGCATCAGGTTCAGATGAATAGCAGGGTGCGATATTGGCCCTAAAATCTCATCTAAGTGAAGCTGAAATTGTTACCACTCTCCTCTGTAATTCCTCCCTCTGCTGTGTGTGGAATACATTAATGCTCCTCACTGCAGTCCTCTTCCAGCGCTGGCCTGAACTCACATATTTTGTTATTAAATATGGGTGAAAGGCCTTTGTAAAAATGACAAAGGTGAGCCCCGGAGCTGTGCACTTCTCTGAAATTTCCCATCGCAACTTTGCTGCATTTTAAAGAGAGCCACAGCCAAAATGAGCTTCTACATGTGGATTAATAATGCACAGTCTCCATGTTCATTACCACTGAATGCTGAAGGCTGTTTAACATAGAGGGAACCATTTTGATGAAAAAAAGTATTAATAATGTTTCCTATTCTAAGTTATTAAATTAGATTTTAAAAATACAGCTACAGGCGTTTAGTTCAAATTGATTGCAGACTGATAGTGGTCCCTTCTTAAAACACAGAGCAGAGCTGTCCTCACATTATCACACACAGATTCATTGAAGGAAGCTTTGCTGGCTCAATATTGCCCATTAAGGTGCACCTTCTGATTTTAATCATTATATGAGTTTGCAATTTCAAGAACGGCGCCTCCTCTAATGTTGTAATATTGTTCTCCATCAATTCATGTAATCTTCATCATAAAAGAGAATTTTAAAGGAATCTGCAGAATTAACTCCCCTGTACAAAATGAGACCACACTGAATACACCATTACGGCTAAGTTTCATAATGGGCAGCATGTCAGTTATAGATGGGAGATATTACTGCGCAGATGAAAGTTTTATAAGAAATCAACGCTGGTATGTGCTGATAATTAAAAATGCATGAGAACATGAAGCATGGTGTGATTGTTTGGAGGTGCGGGTCAGTTTATCGCCTTATCGAGTGACAAAAATAGATTCTTTTAACATTAAGTGGCCCTTAAATAAATAAAAACAATTGAACAATTCTTCCATTTTCAGTATTATGAAATTTATTCAGTAAATAAAAACAAACAATTTATTAAAGTATTGAACTTTTTTTTGTCATTCACTTACATTAGAAGTTGTTACATATTTAGCATAGGATACAACTCTTCATGCTCAACCTAGCTACAAACAGTATATAATTAGCTAAACGAAAAATAAAATATTAATATCAATTAAAAGTAATATAAAGACGTTGTGCAGCTTTCTTGAAAAAAAAAAAAAAAAATAGAAAACGGCAACAAATATATGCTAAAGCTGAAGTAAGTAAATGTTTTTCTTCCAATTATTCCAAACACAGTGACTAGCTGACCTAATTAATTAAAGTATTCCAAGCGTCTGTCAGGCACCAAATTCATTCTGTTTTTCTTTTCTCTCTCTTTTCTTTTCTTTTTGTTTGTGTTTTGAAGGGGGACCTGCTCGACGGTACACCAGATTACATGTCAGGGCTGGACGACATGACAGACCCCGACTCCTGTCTGTCGCGGAAGAAGATTAAGAAGACCGAAAGTGGTATGTACGCGTGTGACTTGTGCGACAAAACATTCCAGAAGAGCAGTTCCCTTCTAAGACACAAATATGAACACACAGGTATATACTGTTCTAGACCCTTATTTTAAACCCCATTGCTTTTTTATGTTTTAAATGTTTGTGTTTCCAAATCCTCTCACTATGAATATATATATTTTATGTTACCCCTTTTTCTCCTTCTTTCCTTCTCTGTTTGACCCTTAAGTTGTATCTGTAAATCAACACCTAACTTGCTTCTTCATTGACAGGGTTGCCAACGAAATAGCCAGATTTCAAATGAGAAAGTTTGACTTTGTGATGAAGCTTTGTGTGTTCTTTTATAAAATATCAAAATGATTTTTTTGTCAAAGTATAATCTCTAATTAATGCAGGTAGGCAAGCAAAGGGAGACTCCAGCTATCTTTTCAAGTCATTGTGCTCTTTATTTTCCAATCATATCCTGCTGTATTAACCATTTTGCTATCTTAAAAGACACACATCAATTCACCTAGATATATAAAGCCAGAAAAAGGCCCCTAATGCCTTTATCGGCCCCATTATTGGCGATAGATCACATCAGCGGAGCAGTGCTCAGAAGCTTCAGAGCACTGATAACAAGTCTTTCATTATAGTTATTATACAGAGATCCTCTTTCACTAGGTTGCATCATTTATTTTATCCGCTATCTGTAGCAAAGCGCTCAGTGCTTTATGCAGCCTTCATGTTATCTGGTCGGACATAAAAGGGAGGGAGGGCGCACCGTCAGAACAGTGCGCTGAACCCTTTAAAAAAGGGTGCGTTATCTCCACAGCGCCCCTGCATCTCGCTCCCAACGCCGTGCTTTCATGTCCGCGTCACTATGTGTTGTTTTTAACAATATTACGAGGCTCAGAAGTGCAAAGAAGTGCGGGCGAACCAGCCAGATGTTGGACAGAAGTGCAGTCTGAAAGCCTGTTGGCGGCCGGACGCCAGTGTCAGAGGGGAGTCATGTGATTTGTGCGAGGCAGGCGGCCATATTCAGACACGTGCTGAGCAGCAGTGAATGAGAAAACCAAGTGCTTGAAGCCAAAATGAGAAGTTATTAGGAGGAGCTTTCTAAAGACATGCAGGTAACTTTAGGTCTTGGACGCGCTCCTGAGTGAGTGAAGGAGTTCAGCTTGCTGAGCAGTAAGTGTTTTGGATGAAACAGCAGCAGTGTGGCCACATTACAAGGCGGAGGACATTTATTTAGCCAGACAGTTTATGGCCCCGTGTCATAAAACTATCTCACCCTGCCCTTGTGGCCAGCTTGGGTTTCTCATTTCTGCCTTGGCATCCGAAGCGTCCCGTCACATTTGGTAGACAGAGGAGCCCCAGCCCAAAACCTAATGGAGGGCCAGGCGTCACCATGAACTTGAATTGTGTTCAGAGATAAGCAGGGTAACCCCTCCGTGCCCCCCTCCTCCGTTCCCCCAGCACATCTCGGATTTGTTTACTCCATTGTCACGCCTTCTGTTTGTTTGCTTTGCAGTAGTGTATTTATGTTGCATTCATCAGTGTGGCACGCAGGCCTAAAATAAGTAGTTGTGGTTGAGTTTCTCCATGCTTCAACCACGGGAGGGAATTTCCATAATGTAGGCCCATGAATGCGAGCGCACTTTCTCATCGCACTCTCAATTTGAATAAACAAATAGCCCTAAGTCGTAAGTCAAAGTTGGATTTAATGCTCCGTGATGTCATTTTACTCCATGCCATCCAATTCATCAGAGTTTTTCCTCAACGTTTTGCTTTCTTCTGACTTGTGTGATTTGTTGTAGCAGCAGGACGAGCGAGACAGCCGACTCACGTCCCCGTTCTGTGTTTTGTGTCTCCGCAGGCAAGAGGCCGCACCAGTGCCAGATCTGCAAGAAAGCCTTCAAACACAAACACCATCTCATCGAGCACTCCAGACTGCACTCGGGGGAGAAGCCTTACCAGTGCGACAAGTGCGGGAAGAGGTTCTCCCATTCGGGCTCCTACTCGCAGCACATGAACCACCGCTACTCCTACTGCAAGAGGGAGGCCGAGGAGCGGGAGGCGGCCGAGCGGGAGGCCCGTGAGAAGGGCCACCTGGAGCCCACAGAGCTGCTGATGAGCCGGGCTTACTTGCAGGGCATGACTCCTCAGGGTTACCCAGAGCTGGCGGAGCGCGAGGCCATCCTGAGGCACGACGCCGTGAACGGAGGGATCAGAGAGGGACGGAAGGAAGTGGAAGGAACGTACGCGAAGATTGGACGGAGGGACGACGAGTTTGAGGAGGAGGAGGAGGAAAGCAAGAGCATGGACACGGACCCGGACACGTTGAGGGACGAGGAGGAGAACGGAGAGCACTCGATGGACGAAAGCTCGCTGGACGGCAAAACGGAAACCAAATCGGATCACGAGGACACGATGGAGGACGGCATGTAATCGGCGACGACGTTTCAAAAGCTTCCCATCTTAAGAGTTTTAAGTTTCTCTCTTTCGGTTCAGTATTCTTACCTGCTCGGTTTGAAACAGCGTGTTTTAAACCGTACGTGCACGTGCCTGAAGCTTCCGGGAAGCTTTCTTTGACAGACTCCTCGGGGGGGAAAGATGTCTGCCGAACAAGACATGGACTCAAAAATCAATCTGGAGGAGGCATTGAGAGAAGGGAGGCATGGGTTTGTGAAATAAGCTGCATTATGCAAACCGAACAATGAATAAATGAATACATTTCAAAAAATGTACAGTACTAAGGCCTAAAAATATGTGTGGTGCTAACCTCCTCAAATAAACCCCCTGTGTTCCATAGTATTTATAGCACAACTAGTGACTTGTACAAATTGCACTCCGCTTCTATAATCATGAACAAAAATAATAAAAAGTATTGCCTATGTATATATTTATACAGTGTTGGAAAAAGAGCAGTAGTGTCTGCACTACAGTCCTTCGATATTACCTTTGTTATCACCTACCTACCTACCTACGGTGTTGTCTTTAGTTTTGCCATGTTGCCCGGCCACAAACATCTCCAGCCACACTATTTTAGGCCTCTTGAATCAACGTCAAATGAAGGAATTTAAACAAAAAGACTGTATGAAGGAGCTTAGAGGATTTTTTAAGAGGATGAAGTTTAAAAGAGACCTTCGTTTTAAGGGAAAATACAGTTTATGGACAGATGGTATGGGGGAAAAAATGAAGGATGAAGCCTTTGTAAGGTGTTTTTGATAAGAAAAAAGAAGCCTTATATGCAAACCTTTTAACCTGTGTGTTTTCTGCAAGTGCCACCCTCGTATTGTGTAAAAGGAAGGTTAATTTTTTTCACCAGCTTCAGTATTATGAAATGGTTCACCGTTGTTCTTTGAAGCATCCGTGTCAGTATTAAGACTTATAGGCAGCAGTTCCTTAGTTTACATTATGTTGTGCAATGTTTTCTCAGTTTCTTTTCTTTTAACTTTGTCAGTATTACACCAAACCATTTTTTGAAAACAACAAATTGCATTCATTTTATTTGTAGGTTGAAAAAAAAAAAACATTATTTATGTGGCCCATTTTATATTTCCTAATTTTATTTATTTCATACTGTTGTGTACAGTACTATAGTTCTTCAATATATAGATATATTTTAGTAAAAAGGAACATGGTGTCGATCATAGGGGCAAATTTTACGTAAAGAGAGCATTTATTGTGTTTTGAAACATTGTGAAATGCGAAGTTTAATCTTATTTTATTTTATTTCCTTTATTTTCCAGTTACTGGAAAATTCCAAATTTGGGAACTTTTATACAATTGTGAAAACACTGTATTTTCGACTGAAAAATTCCACTTTCTTCATCTTTGTTTCTTTTTTTAAGCTAAAAAAAAATGAAGAGGGACTGTTAAATACTATGTATGATATCATGACTGAAGAAGAATCTTTCCTGAAATGTCTTTGTAAAAGTATTATTGAATTCTTAATTTGTAATTTCTCTTGAAAATGACCCTGCTCGAATAAAAGTAGCCAAATTACAGAGTACCAAACCCTGAGCGCTTCATGTTTATTCACAGAGAACCAACAGTGAGGTTTGCTTGGCAGCGCCGAGCTCCAGTCACTTTAAATTCTCTCCAAACCAACAAAAACTTCTCATATCCACTTTATAGAGAAGCCACTGTTACAAGCTTGTGCTGCTCATTATCATGTTAATGACATACAGTTTCACATCACGTTTTCACATGGATCAAAGCCAGCTGACCCCGGCTCTGCTGCTTATTTCCTCTCATTTACCAAACATATTCCACATCTATTCACCTGTATTTGTTCTTTCAAGCAGTCACTCCCCATTAAAAACAAGTTTACAAAGAATAAGGCCAGAGATATTATACGTATTTCTCACTGTCAATTATTCCACAACCAAAAGCAACAATGAACCAATCAGGTTTTACACTGTACTTATTCTGTAGTGAATCACACACACACACACACACACACACACACACACACACACACACACACACACACACACCAACTTACTACCATAAATACTGATTCAGCACCAAATGTGTGTTATTCCACCACAGAAAATAATCCCTAACAAATGCACAATCCCCTCCTGTAAAATATAAACTACATGGATGGGTTGACTTGCACTTTACAACATATAGAATTCTGTCAAATCTTATAGAAAACTACTTTAAGTTCAAGTTTCATTTTGGGAATTAGTGTTAAATGTTAAATAAAATTACAACCTTACTGAAAATTAAGAAAAACTTCAATTTAGTTATTTATAAAGAAAAGATATTAGCTTCTTAAATATGAAGAAAACCTGTTATCATTTTAAACTATATCTCTTCTTCAACAAACCAGTTTTTTTTACCCCACTCATTCCTGACATATTTTAGGCTTAGTAATTAATCAAATACAAGAATAATTCAATTCTACTGATTAATCATCATAATGAATGAAAATAATGACCGTTGGCGTCCCAGAGAGTATCAGTGGTTGTGTGTTCAGCTCACTAAGCGACACAGGATCTGCTCATCGCCGCAGCCATTACCAACACTTCTCCTTTCCCAAATCTCACGGAGAAACTTTCTGGAGGCCTGACAGGTGGACTCCAGCAGCGGAGTGCTCTCCACTGAAGGAGACGCTCGACTCCATTAGCCACTCACGCTGCCTTATGCAGATTAAAAGCAACATCAAAAGGCCGAGATGAAAGCGCCAAAGGTTGAGCGATGCCAAACATCAGAACACGCTTTGCATATTCCGATTTTCCTATCGATCGGCGTGCCATCGGATCATTTGCGGACCATCTCGCAGATAAAAGAGCAAGTCTTAAATGATTAGCTGATGAATTTGATAATGTGCTGTGAACTGCCTGAACAATTACACATGCGAAAAAAATGAGCGTGCGTCAAGGCGAGCAGGGGGAATCCTCTGGAGTATATCGCTATCATTAAGAGCGAAATTTCAACCTTCCTCTGCTTTTACATTTTACATCTATTAGACTTGCATACGAGCTTTAATTCGCCAGTTTCTAAACTTCACAAGCAACTCTTAGGAAGGTCAAAGGTCACGATGGATGTGATGAAATATTCCTGCAACCCGAGAGTAGGTAGCGGCAGAGGGAATGGCTGAATTAGGAAACGGGGAAGCAAAGAGAGGGGGAAAATTATATTTAATAGATTAAGTGGAGGGAAAACTGTAGGACAAAGACAAACTGAAAGCCCCTCAAATGTTTCTATCATACAAACGTAATGAAAACAGACTCCAGGAGAAGACGGAGGAGAACTCGGCTGCCATCCCTCTCTGTGTCTGTTTGAATTCCAGTTGTCACTCTTTGAATATTGGCTGATACTGATGTTGATCCAATTTACGGATCAATACTGTCTGAGGCTATTAGCCCGGGCTCAGAGGAGGATGGCGTTTAATTGCAATCAGGCTGCATGATGGTGCCCTCAATTGATTTTCTTGTGTAGTTAATAATTTTATTTTTATAAATATGTTTTGACGGAGGTCTCGCTCGTTGTATACAGAAAAGAATTAACAGTTTCTCCATCAACATTGCACCAGAAGCAACAATCAGATACTGAAAACTGATTTCAGAGTCAGTGTTCAAACTTTCAGTCTTTATTTTTTTTCGCCCACATTCAACACACTTAATTCCTTTCCCCCAAAAAACAATTTAGATGTTAAAACAGGTCAGATACTTCAAAACATAATTCTGTTTTTGGACGTTTTGCATTTTCAAACCAATCTTTAAAGCATTTAAACTTAAAATGTTGGAAATGCAGACCTGTGCGGCTCCTGCTCTCTGGTTTGATCTGCACTGATGTGAAACGGTGTTGGGAGTGCTGCCTGGCTCTTAGAACATTTAAAAGGGAGGAAAAACAACAACACAAGCGTGTAGTAGTAATTCATACGAGTGTCATGCAGCCATATGCCTGGGCCAGATTGGTGGTTTATTTTGGACAGCTGAGCTCTAATGATTCACTGCTGGGCCTTGTATAGACCAAAGCTAAGTGTACATTTTGCCTCAGGCTATTCTGCTGCCTCCACAGATACACTTAGTAGTAAAATTGACTTGTTTGCACCGAAAACACTCATCTGTCTTGTTACATTCGTCTTTTAATCATATTCTGTTACCTGCATCTCTCATCTATCTAAAGATGAAAACTGGACGGCTGCTGTGGCTCTCGACTGTCAAGTCAACTTTAAATACACGCAGCCTTAAAATACAAAAGCAGCACGTAAATGGGCTTTATGAAACAGGAGGGTTACAATATGGAAAAAGGGAGACAGAGCACGGAACATCAGCAGCAAAATGAAGACGTAAGGGAAAAAAAGATCACGCTGTAATGCACAAAATAAGAGCGATAGAGCATGACAGAACACGTCGGAGGCCAGCAGATGAAATTAGGTCTGAGGTTTGGTTGCAACTGAGGATTTCAAGTGTATTTTTTCCATGTTGAAGTCAGTCAGAGCCGCACTGGAGAACAGATCAGTCCCTCAAATATTAAAAAGTCAGTGACTCAGTGTTGGTTTTGATGAAGACAAGAGCTGCTTTTAACTCAATCTTAGTTGAATGTTGGGAACAGTAGAGCAAGTAAAGCCTACAGGTGTCTAGAATCCAAAATTTTGTTCCCACCACAGGTTGGCCAGGGCTCACCTTACAGGAAGTGAAGTTCTTGCAGTTAAAAATAATACGAGCATAACTGCTGTCCAGTGTGCTGATCCCGGAGCTGTCCAGGGTGCTTGGCGACGTTACAAATTATTTGTTGTTTGACCAAAAAAAGGACCTTTCCAGCACATTCAGCTGCACGTCATGGTCTTCTTCAACAGATGGAGTTTGCTCAGTTGTCATGGAAACATATAAGACCACCTGCTAACAGTGTAATGATATTCAGGTCATGTAAACATTTACACTTGTTTATTTAAAGGGGCCAGAGAAGCATTGAAGACACCCTGTGTAATATCTGACCAATAGTCGATGGACTGAATAACGGCGAAATAGCATTTTAGTTCAGTCTCAGCAAAGATTTAAACATGCTTTTCTACAAATGGAGATGCAGTTAGGATTTTTTCTTTAAAATGCTCCCTGCATTAGCCAGGCAGCATGCTAACATGCTAACAGCAGCCAAAGAGCAGATAGAACAGAATATTATAAACCATAGTGGTCTATTGGGATGATTTTTTTTAAACTTTTTTTAATTTTTTGCTCTTCAACATTGTCTTGATTTTTCAGGCCCTAAGATTATAACTTGGGTATGAATTTAACAGCCACATTATGCATTGTTCACATTTAACCTAACCCTAAATACACATTAATTTTGGACTTTTTTTTTTCAGTTTGATTGTTTTTTATTACCCATGATGTAATGGAGGAGGCTCTGGATTAGGGAAAAAAGTAAAGGAG
>JAOWBC010000959.1:1124023-1138618 GCA_028566105.1 Hypoplectrus providencianus | reverse complement strand
ATGCAAATGCCATTAAAAGATAAATTACTTTTATTTCAAGCATTAACCATAACATTGACATTGAAATCAATAAATGAATGTGATTGTAAATTTACAGTCAAGATCATGATCTTGAATGGACAATTAAGGAAACTTTTGACGTTTTTACAATAAATATTTTAATTAATGGTTAAAAAATGAAAACAAATTGTTAAAAAAAAGGCAGTAAAAAGTCTAACACCTACTGTTTTATTAGTGAAAAAAAGAAAAGTTTTTCTAAAGATATATATTTCGACAGATATTTACTGTATATTACCCATATATTTTAAGAATTCTGTGTAAAATATCTTATGGTTGTTTACTTTTTGATTGTGAACTTTTGCCAAACACCATTACCTTTATTTATTTATATATAGGCGATATATATATATATATATACAGTGTTGCTGGAATAAGGAGTTTTCCAGCAGGAATCACCTGCAGTGTCATGTTTTTGTTTCTTTATTTTCATTGCTGCATCACCAATGAGACAATTTCTGTCTCCAACAGCACCTTAAATCAGCTGTTTCACTGCACATTTAGAAGATGTATATATTTTGACACCCTGAAGTGCTTAGTTGCAAACATCTGCATCCGTGCAAACTGCTCTGGTTTCTGTCTTTTGTCTTTCACCTACTGCTTTGATTCCTCAAAGAGTTTTTGCTTCATGTGCTCCCCAACATCGTGAATGCGTGTTCCAGTGTGTGTTTGTGTCATATCATTTTCAATATTCTCATCTCTAAGATCATGCACAACAGAATCAGGCAAACATTGGAAGGAGAGATGTGTGCAGGGGGGTGTGGGGTGAAACATCTTTGTTCCCTTTCCTCTTTAGAAAGCTTTAGCCGGGCCGTCTTCACTGAAGCGTACAGGATGTGCCTGATGTTTCCTTGGCAAAGGAAAAGGTAAAAATAGAGAAGATTCATCTGGTTTGAATTCTGCGGCACCACATTACTTTAGGGGTGATTTTTTTTTTTCCCCTGCTCTTTTTTTGTTCGGCGGTCCTGGGCCCTTTTGTGTGATTGAAGCTCAAACGGACCAGGAAATGCAAATAATCCCGGTTCTGAAGACGTCCAGTGACGTGATTGTTGGGACGGTACGAGGAGGCTGGCCGGCTCGCCACATTAAAGGCAGAGTTTGAGCGAGAGATGAGTGGAGACTGGGTTAAGTTAAGCGAGAGGAGAGGACTTCAAAGCCTGCTAGGTTTGCCTGCCATATTGGGAGTGACGAGATGTGTCTTTTATTAATAGCATTCACCAGAGTTTCTTGTTTCTGCTCTCAACTTGTTCCATTGTTCCACAATCACCACGATGTGGGGACAGAATGAAAGGAGGCGTTTCACAGCTGCTGAGCAAATTACACCTTGATTACATGTGAGGGAGGAAGCTGAAGGACTCACTGTTTGATTGTTTTTATGTGATATTAGATGCTTTTACCTTTTTGTTAAAAGCTCTGCATTTAACTTGACCTGGAAGCTGCCTATATTGCATCAGTTCATAATGCAATATACACGACAATATTTTATAAGATAAGATTTTTCTAATCTGGATTTTTACATGGGACAATATTACCTAAACCAGTGAACCTCCTTCTGAACCTCCCAAAGGGGTCACAATCTAAATCTAAGGAGCCACAAGATGATTAACAAAAAAAAAATGCTTGTTATAGGTTGGCTCCCCTGGGCTCTAACAATTATTCATATTTGCAATCTGGCAAGTTTTAATAGGGGAGATTCCATAGTTTATAGCATTTTGTAATGTTGTGTTTTTCAACAGTCATTTTGGTTTTTGACAGGTGGCCAGGAGAGTATCTAATGCATTTGTTGACAATTCAGAGCAAATTTCACAACTCTGAAATCTTATGGTCCCTGAAATGGAATCAGCATGTTCTGATAAACTATCTCAATGTCATTGAGATATTTGCTGTACTTTCCAGTTTTTCCAGCTTTTATCCTGTGTTTTATCAGCCCTTTAAAAAACAAATAAAGGTTTATAAAATGTGACAAGGATGAGAAGATCACTATGGAAATCCACTAAAAGCAACATTTGGGGCAGAGTGTTTGGGTGTTACCAATTCTTCTACCAACACAAGTTTTGCTTTGCCTCCCAAAACTCCTCAATTATCAGAATAATTTAGCAGCAGTGGTCTTCATTCATACCCACTGCTGTACAGAAGTGCATCAGACGCTATTTCTGAGATGGCTTATTTGCATATTATGATGCGAGCAATGCCCATCATCCCTTCTCCTCATTAAACATCCAGTATCTCGGCTTCTTTTCGTCTGTTTTTAGAAAAAGGAAAGAAAAAAAATCTCGATTCAGCCGCTTTAATTCTCCTCAGCGGACTTGTAATTGGTGTTTATGTGATTGGCTTTTACCCCGTTCGCTGCTTTCCCCATAAATCCTTGTCAATCTAAAGTCAGTCTAGCATGTTATCAAGCGAACAGAAACAAATAACGCCACAAAACACCACAGTAAACATTCCATAATTGACTGTTTAGGAGCGCGATCATCAGTTAGGGTTTGATTTGAGGATGTAATCTGCTTTTGCGGATGCCAGGCCATCCAACCAAAATGGACCCGAGAGTTAATTCAGCTCTAACCTCTGAGCCATTTATGCTCGTTGAATGTACTTGTAATGATTAAGTTTGAAAGAGCCATGTTTTATCATTGGCCAACACAAGAGTTGACAATCTTAAGACCTTCAACTAGAAATAATTAGGATCTATTTGAATGCTGAGTGTTGTGCACAGTGCTGAGACAAGAGCTAAGCTTGTTAACGAATGTGGTGGCAATTAAATGGCTCATCCCCCCCTACTGTTTATGTTTTTTTATCACCTGAAAATTGATTATAATTCTCAGCATTGCTTGACCATAAAGTTTCAAAATCTCTGCCAACATAATTGAAAATGCCCGTTCTAATGCAGCGACGGAGCATTGTTTTTGTGAGGTTTTAAATTGTTTCCCCACAAAAGACCAAAAGTATTTTTAGTTCCCGCAGATCCCACATGAAACCTGAGCTGGCGACATGGTTGAAATTAGTCCGTGGTGCTTATTCGAATGTTTTCCCCCCTTCCTCCTCCTTGTTAATTTCTCCACATAGTTTAACATTAAAAATCAGGTCAACCTTTAAGATTTATGAGCAGAGAGGAGAAAAAAAGAATTAATGGTATGCTATTTTTATTCAGTCAGTCGTCTGTTAATTTGGTATGACCTTAGTCAAAGGCGGTGAAATAACAAACTCTACTTACTTCTTCTTAAGACCAAACCCCTGGTCTCCCATGTCGCTTTGCTGAGGATGTGAGAAGAGAAGGGCCCGCTGCCAGGCTCTGTTTCTTTAACTCTTATCTGCAAAACTCAACACACAGGATTTTCAAGACATCAGTGGCACTAAGAAACTAATACTCTTTCATCTCATTTCATAGCATATTGTTTCAATTAAGCATTTTTTTTGTTAGTCGATTGAAAATCTGTTTTTGAAACAATATAAAGGCTCCTCAAGAAACATTTAGAAAATAATTTCTAAAGGGTGCTCATCATCCAATGATGTCCAAGAGGTGGCGAGAATCGTTGGCCATAAAGGTTGCCGCGTCGTCTCAGAGTGTCTTTGTCCGTGAGCCAAAGCAGAGGTGCGTCACCTCCTTTATTTCCCACCTTTTGCTCGCTGATGAGATCCTAGTGTGACTCTCCTCATGACAGCATCCAAACTTTGTTGCCTCAGAGGACTCAGTGCTCACAGCCCCCCATTGAAGCATCCCTGCAGGGGTTTTCTTCACAGAGAGGCTAGAGGGGAGGGGGTGAAGGTGAAAGTTTGGCACCCAGCGACAGATCTCCAACAGTGGAGGCCTTTGTTGCCAGGTTGCTCACACTCGGCAACGTGGAGTCAGGTGGCCTCTGACCTGACCTCTACTCTCAGAGAACCGGTGGGTAGAGAGGCTGAAATAAAAAAATAAAAAAAAATGAAAGGAATGGGCAAACTTGGTTGGAAGAAAGGATTGGATTGGAGGAAGGGGAGATTGTGGGGGGACGGCATGAAACAAAGTGTTCAGAAATAGGTCAACCAGTATCTCATTTTTCTTGCTAAGCTTGTAATCACCCTTGACAGGCACACTGTGGAACAGGCTATTCAGTTGGAATTCAGGGCTCATCGTTGAATTACGGACCCTAACCATCCGTCTCATGATGTAAGGGAACATTTAGAAGATGGAAGTTCTTTGTTCTTTCTCTTTTTTGCTGACAAGGACGAGTTGCCTGCGTTAATCTGTGTTAGTTGTGATTGTCTTGTGGTCGAGCCAACATGATGTTTTTAGTGTCTTGACAGTAGAGAAAAGGAGATAGTGTTGATGTTTTGCTCAAGGGCGCCGTTTTTTAAGACAAAGGATTATTCCTTCTCTTCCCTGAGACCTGTCCAGCAATCGTCAGACTTTGACTTCACCCAAGAAAGATGTGTTTTCTGAAAGATGCTGATTTTATTCTCCCAGGTTTTGAGATCTTCATCTCTGAGATTGAGTAGTTTCCTCTGTAGAGAAAGGAGTTCTATAGAAAATGGTTCACATCAGGCTCAGTGGATTATCCAGAGTAACCAGGACACAGCGTCTGCTATTGAATTTTATAATTGTCATTTTCAGTACTGTGAGAACCCAAGATGAACTGAACTGACTGCAGAGATCAGTATTACAAAACCAGGGCGAATAAAAACCAAAACTGTCCGCCTGCCTCAAGGCCCCTCAAGGTGGATGAGAAAATGTTAATTTGCAATTTGGTTGAACTGACCCTTAAACCTTTTTATGCATATTTTCACCAGGAAATCAATAACATCTTTATGAATTCCTAACAAAACTACATCAGAAATTCAAGCAGCCTGGAAATAATTGTGTCCCGCTGATGAATGTTCATCAGGAAGCAATTCCCCATCTCGCCACAGATTTAAATGTGATCTTGTTAAGCCACCAAGGGACTGAATCTCGCCCATGGGTGGCCAAAGGATACTCTGTCACTAATGAGGTGTGCATGGGCCCTGTGGGTAATGGCAGTGTCACGCCAAAGCTTTTTGACACCTCGGGGCAGCCGTACAGTATGGCCTAGGCCTCGGCTGTCGCTGGCATTCATTTGACGCTGAAACAATGAAACACGTCGACCATAAAACTGGGTTTTCATTGGTAGTTTTGATCCCTTCCACTCTAAATACTCATTTTAATATGCACTTTACCCATTATGTCTGTGTTAATAAGAAGTCTCTTTGAGAATGTGCCCATTGTTGAGTGAGTCTGTTAATTATGACAGCTCAAAGTGCTGCTGTATTCTACTGACTCTTCCTCATAAGAAGCATGATTATTCATCACCATGATAAGAATTAATATGCAGCAAGGCTTGCTCCCCGAGTAATATTGTTGTTTTTTTTTTCTCTTGCACCAAATTTGAATGCTCCAAATTACACATTCAATCCATCTTTGTTTGTGTATTTAACCCTGTTAAACATGGCAGCACTTTGTGACTTTTAAAGACCCGTGGCTTATTGGACTTGGAGCTGGCATCGCTAAGTGACAATTTGGATTGTGTTTGCTATCAAATAAACACTTAATGTATCTGGGGATGTAAACAAATGTTCATTCTCTGCCACGCGTCTGCTGGAAATAAAGCCTAGCTTCAGAAAAACATAACTGTGCTTTCAACCAAAATGACACCAGTTGTGATGAAGTATTCATGCCCGCTGTATTTTTAGATGATTAGAACAACACCCTATAGTCATGTTCTGATGATATAATGGATTGGCCTTCAGTGAAGAAGGTCAGAAAGGGAGCAGCACAATGAAGAAAGCTCCATAAGCCCTGAAAACTATAATGTGAAGGGATCAAAAACCCCTGCTGTTTGTATCCAGAGCATTTAATCAAACTGGCATTAGTTCAGCACTGTAGCTTAAACTTTGCTTACCTCCCAATCCCGGCCGGGAACTTCATATTGTTGACAGTAGCTCCGAATTCAGCCAGAGACTCAGCAACTAAAAGGATAAGATGGGCTTAAAAGGGCTTTTTATAACCTGGCTATTCACCCTGATACACTGTCAGTCCGAAGGACACACTGACTCCAACACCTGTCTGGCATTTCAGGATGCTCCCTACCAGGACACAGGACAAATTATAATGCTGATCTGTTCCCCGTTCATTGCCTTTTAATTATTTTTACTTTCATGTGACCCACTGAAGTGCAACTTTTGCCTATATGCCCATCTTAGGTGTATACAAGGGCAACACACCTCAAAATTCACACCCATTGTTTTCTTTTCAATCTTGCACACTAGGGGCATCTTAACCCTCTGAACCCGGTCCTGCACCTCCATGCGCACAATCATGTCAAGAAGTGGAAAACAAATAATTAAAGTATTTGCATTTTTACAACCTCTACGTACAACTTCTGCTGTCCTCTCCTCTCTGCACTGTCAACAGCCTGCCTCAAAATTTTAAGTGAATATTTGTCATGTGAGACTTCATCTCAGCAGATTTTTGTTCTGAGAATTAAATAAAAAACCAGCTTCCCATTCCAACTGTATATTCTGAATTTGACAAAAACATCACAATTTCCGGCTTTGTTTTGATTCCCTTTTCAAAAAGAAACTTTTGACAGTAATGCTTTCACAGTTGTCCTATTCCCAGGGTGAATGATGCCGTGGTTTGTGATGCTGCCACTGTGTTCGTCATATCATGATCCTATCAGTATTGGTATGTGAGGATGTGGTTAATTCAATAAGAAAAATAGTGCAGGTCCAAGTTTGCTAAAAGTCCAGAATCATCAATCCATACACATAGTTAGTTATTCATATACAAAAATATAATTTTACATATATAATGTTTCAGAACGCCTTTTATCAATCATGACATCAGCAGCCAGAAAATAAGGCAGCAGTAGGATCTGACAGGCTGAAAACTAATTTCAACTAAATGCAGCAATAAGAAAATGCTTCCATCAGATCAGAGCATTTATATGATATCCCTGCAGCCAGTAAAGAGGCTGCACAGAGCAGTGTGTTTGTGCATGTTTGTCAGCATTTGTGTGTATGTATGAGTAGTTACGTATCCGCGATAATATAACTAAGAATCATGATGCAAGCTTTTCGCCCAGAGTGTTTTTGAGCTCATTTTCAAATGGTAATTTGCCTTATCCGAAGCAAACTCACTGAGTGTAAGTAAGTGATTATTTGCATGGCTGACAATCATTCAGCACGCCTGCGGTCTTTTTCCAAACTGCTCCAGTTTGTCCAGTCTTTGAAAAAAAAAAAAAAACTCAGGGAGGGCCAGTTCTCTTTGAAATATCCTTTCATTTACCTTATCATTAGACACAAATGTGGCATAGTTAACAATGAGCGAAAAAAAGAAAAAAACATAGCCAGCCTGTACTTCTTCATAAGGCTGATGAAGGCTTTGCAGCCAAAAACTCTTCTTTGTGACTGCTGAATATGGACACAGTTAATCATTTTCAACAGCTACTTTTCTAGTTTATGGCATTCTTCTTGATTCAACTTTCTAAGTTTTTGGTTTTGAGCACCTCAGGCTCTGGGTTTCTATCAAAGCGCCGAATTTCTGTGCTCCCGTTTAATTGGTTATTATCTCATTAGAGGAATCATGTTTGTCGGTAAAGTGCAGTAATGACAGGACGCACCGACAGCAGAACAATGCAGTGATTTAGTATCCGCACTCCCCCTCAATCACACTCAAATGTCAGCCACAGACTCATCAATGCCCCTAACCCTGAGCACACCCCTGAGACACACACACAACCCACATGACTACACACCAGCACAACATCAAGGCTTGTAGAAAACTAGGCATGTGGATACAGTTGGAGATGGATTTTCCAGAACTCCCTCTGTCTATTTTGGTCAAAATCAAACCCACAGCATTCAACATTATTGTTACTACAAGACCTGAATGGTCTCATTTTTTCCCATTACAACTCAGTTCCTTTCAGGCAGCCATTCACATGTTTATAATGACAGGGATGTACATTTTATTCAAGTTGTTGTATAGGAGTTTTGTAAAGCTTTTTTCCAGCACTAATTTGTACATGTTTGCATTGGAATTTTTAATACATATTTTGCTACCCTTGCCTACTCCCTTAATTTCAGTACAAGTAACCTTTGCGTTAGAGGGACAAGTGTTCATTTTATAATGACGTTCTGCTCAAAATTAGGTGTACAGAGTGTAAGTCAGAAATGAGAGGAAAGTGTTGATTTTTCTCAAAATCCTTTTATATTTCACTTATGAAAAGCTGCTTCTCAAGTGTTCGTTGCTGTAGCTTGACGATATTGGAGTACAACTCTGGTACTGTTTAACATTTCGGGATATTTCTACAATTGTTTGTACTTCTAAAGGAACAATTAACTTCCTCAAGTGACAAAAGGCATTTGAATGCTTTGGCAGGAATACTCTTTGAAAAGGTATTGACTGAGGTAGGTACTGGTTCTTTGGGGATGACAGTGCAGGTTTGTGCCTTTTTAAAATAAGAAAAGGGGGCCCTAATAGATAAATAGAAAGGGAAAGAAAAATCACTGTTTGCTTTAAGAGAAAGCTAACGATTGGCGTCAATTAAGAAAACATTAGTGATATCTGCAGAAATAGTCCAGTGTGGTTTTAAAATGTAACCTGCTTTTACTCATCACTTTTTAAAAATGAATCGCCATAGGGCCAAGAAATATGAACACATAATGAAATGATGTGAAAAACCACCAAGAACAATTCAGGCCGGAGCCCACCAGCCTGCATTCAATACATGTCAATAACAATCTGGTATAGGTTTCCCCTCACTGTGAGAAATCTGTGAGGGAGAAACAAAAGTCATAGGAGTCCTTCATTTGCCATGCTCATCCATCAATCAGTATTTAGGACATTGGCAAGTGGTAATTTAATAACCAGTGACCTGGGCTGGCAGGAAGCCGGCCTGACAGACAATACAAACTCATTTATCATGGGGGGGTGGCGGTGCTGTGCTGCTGTGGATCCTCTCTCTCTGATCCTGTGATTGTCGCTGCAGGAGTCACCCTCGGCGAAACACTGAGGGGGTTAGCACACATGAAGCTCAGCTCAGAGATAATACATTTAAGTACAGCTGGATATATGGATGCTGTGAGGAAAGCTGCGCTGAGTCTTGAGACTCTTGGGTTACAGTATTTACGACAATGCAAGATTTTAACCCTCGATTTTCACCTTCAATTTCTCCTTAGGAGGCTTTAAAGGTAGCAGCAACCCCCCTTTTTCCACAGTGTAAGTCAGCATGAAAGCCTTTCATTACAGCTATATGATGCTTTTATATTGAGTGAAATGTTCGAACCCAAGATTCCATGATTTTTATAGCTGCACTATTACATCAGATGGAAATATTCTAGATGTCTTTCCACAAACATTAGTCCGACATGTTTGGTAGCTGTGGAAACTAAAATACTGTGTGACTTAGAGTTATATCACTTTGAACAAGTAATGCATTTATTTTCCTTCTATTGAAACCATTATCTCTGAACCTGACAGGCCTACCACAGTACGTAATGTCTTGCTTGCATTGCATTCTGGTCCATTCTTTCTCAGATAGATTTGTCTCTTTTTCTGTTGTCTTCACTCTCAACTGTGTAGATTAGTTTCGAAGTCATTAATTTTCTATATCTATATTTCGGTTTCTGAAGCATTTTCTGCTGCACAATCTGAACATTTTAACACATTATTAGAAGGCGACCACCAAACAAACACAACACAGCTGTTTATTTTGCAGACTAAAAGGTAGATTTTTAATTGACCACTGTGAAAACTTTTTGAGCATCCCTATTTAATGTTTACTTTGTCCAGGCGTAGAAACAGTTCTTCCCCCACATGTTGCAACCTTTTCTGGCATGCATAAAATGTGTCTTTCTCCAGAGAATGTGCTGAATGAGAGGAGGTTATTTCTGTTTGTATGACTGTGTGTTCGAGCCAGGGTCAGCCCAGGATGCCTGCTTCGCTCTCGTTTGGCTTAAACGCTGTGTTTTGTGAAGCTGATCTGTGTTTGCCCACATACAGTAACATCATATACCTCTGTGAGCTTCTGATCGCGTTGCTGCCAAATTGCAATCAGTGGGCAGGCGTCCACATGAGCTGCCATTAGGCCACGGTGTGACGAGTTAGCGGGCCTGCAGATGACTCACCCAGCGCATTTGACTCCTGAGGAGGCAGTAAAAGCTGTAATGTGGATTTTAATGTGCTCTAATGATCTTTTGTGTGTCTTGGATGCTTTCTTTCCGGCCGAGCACCGCTGCACTCGCCTTAAGAGTGGCAGTGTCCGCTGCCAGCGGCATCACCTGTAAAAAGTGACCACGCTAATGAGGGCGGTGATGGTGCTGATGATGTGTCAAAGTGACAAGCGGCTGCATAATAATGCCCTCGCTAACCTGGTAACCTCGTTTATCAACTTAGTTATGTCAGCAGTAATGCATGATCATATAGAGCGTGATTATATGGGGATATCATGCAGCACTTAAAGTGGCACTGGTGCTACTGTTACACATCTGTACTGGTTCATCGGTATCACGACCAAAAGAAGCTATTATCACAGAGATTTGGATCTCAGTGACGTTTTTCTTTACCTTATTCCCAAATGATCTCATCTATAATGGACAAAGAAAACATAGCTCATACATCAGATACAGATATCACAAGAGCAAAGAAGTTATACATGAGATCTCCTGCAGAGCCATCGTGAGTTTGACCTTCACCTTTTACATGGATTCTGATCCATCTGATTTATTGGTGCAAATTTTGGTAGAGATGTAATTGTTTCCCGGAGGATGAATTGAACAGACTTTGGTAATCTGTAGTGCCATCAGGTCCACATTTCCATTTGACCAATATTTGATATGTTTTCTTTGCAATGAGCATTATAGCCTCATCGGGCAGATAGCATGGCTGTAGAGTGGTATTGTTTAAAAATTAAACTGTATTTGAAAGGCGTTTATTAAGAGTTACATGTTCACGTATAATCAAGCTTGGGGCTATAGTACAGCAGTCTTTTCCTTTTAACTCTGTGGATACTGAAGTCAGACTGCCCAGGCAGCCTTTTTAGCAGTCCAAGAGTCCAGATCAATGGAATTCTGATTAGTGCAGGCCAAAGGGACACTTGTGATTATTACCAATAAAAGGAATTAGATCAATTTTTTTTTCTGTTTAGGGGACTTCAAAACCTGCAGCTTGATCAAATTTAAGATCAAGTCATCAGTGGAATTGCTGTTGATTTATAAATAAGATAATTGCCCGCCCCCCACCACCACCACCTCACTCTGCTCTGTGTTTCTGCTCTAGCTGGCAGTCCGACACTTTTATTGCTTAGTCAAACCTCCTCCTTCCATTTTTAAATTGCCTATTGAGTGGATATCTCTGCGGACTTGCCAGCCTACCATTAGTATCACCTTCATGCAGCTTCTTGTCTTTGGTGGGGAAATGTTTAAGGTATTTACTCTGCGTAGCAAACATCCCCATGTAATTTAATTGTCAAATGATACAAATCATGACCATGTTTACGTACAGACACAGTTTCATTACCCCAAGGCACATAAAATCCATTCAGAGCCCATGATAACATGTCATAAATGCATCTCAGCACATATAAACAGCAGATTAGTTTATGAATTTCAGGAAAAATTAGAATTTATTACAAAAGAATAAAAATAAACGGCTCTGTTTTTCGTGTTCTCTGATGGGGATGAAACCCACCCCATATTTAACATTTTTAACCCACAGTGTCAATCATGTAGTCAGGTGCTTTTCCCTGGGAAATAACAACTTCAGTCCTATCTGATCTGAAAAAGTGTTGCCATTTTTACATTTATTTTTCAAAGGCAGAAAAATACCTTTCAACACTTGTCACTCGAGAAAAGCAACAATTCTGCTGTTTGCGACTCGTACCACATCACTTTTCTCACCACGGCTCTTTGCAGGTGATAATTTTATCTCACTCGTCGTCTGATGCCGGTGTTGAATAAAACATCACCTCAATCGCTTTTTTCCTCTCAAAGAATATTACCTCATTACTGATCTCTAAGTGGCATCTGCAGAAAAAATAAAGGCTAAGATTAATTTAAAGGGACATTGCATAAAATCCTGTAATAACATCCACATCTTCATCCATTTAGATTTTTTTTCTCCTGAATAACATCACCACAAGAACAGTTCCTTTTTTTTGCTGTCTTTGTTGGGCACATCATTGCTTGTTTTGTTTTTTTTCTTTGGTGAAATGCAACCTCTTTGTCTCAGAATTCTGCTTTCTGTAAAGACATGACATTTTAATAAAGATATTGCCCTCAGTGTGTGCAGAGGAAAAGTAAATCCAAAAAAGAGATCCATAAATTTAGGCTGATTTAGTGTCAAATGTCACAACAACAAGAGATTTGATTTCACATATAAAGAACCAGTAAACATTACTAAATTAAATACAGTTGACAGAAATACCAGTGATGATTTTGACAGGACAGGAGGTTAAATTTGGTCCCATACAGTTAAATATTTGAACTTAATGAAGAGCTAAGCCCAGATTGGCCGTCAGCAGCAGCTCTCCTAATTCAAATGAGGTAACCCTGCTGAGTGGAGGCTTTCCAGTTCAGCTGCTGCAAACCGGCCTGATTGGATGGATTTCAGTCATTCTTCAGTGATGGGAGCCAATCAGGACCAAGTCCAGCTGTGATGCATATCTTGGATTTTGTCCGAAAACTGCCTGGAAAGAAAGCAAACATCCAATTGCCCCTCTCAAACACAATCACATATAACAGTGCTTCTATTAAACATGTTAATGTATGTGTAAAGGGCCAGAATGATCTTTCTGCATGTCCACATGCAAAAAACGGGATTGTGTATTACTGCTTATCAATTTAAATGCTTCTGTCATTGTTTTTTATTAGTTAATATTCATGGTACTCTGTTATATAGGCACATGAAATTTTTTCATATTGATATCAGCAAATATCATACTTGTGTCCATAGAATCTACAGGATGATGTATTGTGACCATACTAACTTTTAGCAGACTGTGGGAAGACAACCAATCAATAATTTAGATTGTTTTCAGGTGGTTTGAAAACTTGACTAAGGTGTGCTTCTGTTTGCTTGGAATGAAAACCTGCAGCTTTACAGTTTAAGTCTTGTCATATACAGACATACTTTATTTCTATTTATTCTATGTAAAAATCTACAGAGAATATATGTATTATATAAGACTAATGGGTAAATTATTAATTACATTCTATTACTGACATATAAAGATTTACTTTTGAGTTGTAAATTTAGTTTCAAGTAGCTCATTCTGAATTTTAACAAACAGCAAAACATTTTGATATGCTCTGGAATTGATCAGCAGAAATATTTATTGCAATCAGCAAACATTTCACACCATAAGTTACCAGTCATACCAGACAAAGTTAAGCTCTAACAGTGTTTATCTTGGCAGTTTAAGTGATTAAAGCATGCAGTAGTGTAGGTACACTCGTAGCTCACACAGCTGCTGCTTGTCAGCCTGATGAGGCAGAATGACTCACCACCAGTGTTGTTACCTGCTCCTGCTCTGTGACTGTCGCTATCATCTCCCTCTGCTCGGGGACTAGCTCACCTCGCTAACAGCTGAGACCCCCCTCCTGGTGTTTATATGTGTAAGTCACCTGGAAACTTGTGTAGTGGAGGTATCAGCGGGGCGCAGGTTGCACTCTGAGCCCCAGGGAGCCCGAGTGTTGCAAGGGTAGTGGGCGGGGGGGAGGGGGTGGGGGAGCTGCACATCCTCGCAGCTCAGATGGGATTACAGGTTGCTAACACTTGATGACACAAGCTGTTTCCAACATCTCGCCCACCTTGTGTGCCGAACACATGCCCACATAAGCTGCCATTCACATGCACTGAACCCACACACGGCAACTCGCTCGTAAAATTGAAGTTTTGCGTACGTGCATGCCGGCTTGACTTTTTACACAAATGCATGGACGCACACATGCTGCTTGCACACAAAACACACACATACACACATTATGATGACAAACGCGTACACAAAATTGTATTTGTGCTGGATGGAAGAAAACAAGTGAGCAAGCATGAGTGAACAGGCACACTGTCAGAATCACACACACACACACACAAGCACAGGAGCAATGCAACATTGTACTCGGAATGGTTCTCATGTTTACACGCATGAATGTAAGAAGGCAAGCATGCATGCACAATCATACCTCTGGTTCCTCCACATGCATGCACACACTCATTTCATACACACACTAGATAACTGCACAGCTCATCCCTGTATGATATTACACGAATATCCACCTTTGTAATTTTATAAATGGCAGCATCAGGGATTTTAATGAACCTTTTAATGATGACCCGGCTAAAGAGACAGTTCAGAGACATTTGTAAAATATTTTGGTTCAGAATAATTGCACAATCCCCTCTACCAGATCTGTCAAGTTTTAATTTGATAATTACAAATAGTTAGGAAATATGTATGTCCTACAGTCGTTTTTTGCTTTATGAATTGTTATTCCTTGAGCTAAGGCTTTTATTTTCAATTTCCATTATATAGTATATTTCCAGTA
>JAOWBC010000959.1:1112477-1123923 GCA_028566105.1 Hypoplectrus providencianus | reverse complement strand
TTTTTTGCTTTATGAATTGTTATTCCTTGAGCTAAGGCTTTTATTTTCAATTTCCATTATATAGTATATTTCCAGTACATATTGCTTTTGCTGCATGTTAATGACCCACAGTCTTCATATGCCTGTTTGCCAGGCTCATGCCAGACAAATGAGACACCAGAATCAACTCAAGACCTTCCGATTCTCAGCAGTCTGCACCCCCAAAACCTGAACTAATCTGGCAGCCATGTACCATCTAAAACACAGCTGTGCGCTCTGACATCCTGCCACAGTCGACCAAACAACCTGATAACACATCTTAACAAAGTCAATATGTGTAAGCCTCTCTTTCACAGGACTAAATGATATGTAACTGGAGAAAATACCCACAAATGTGTAAAATGTTTGTCCTAAGCTTCAAACAGGTGTTCCTACAATAGGGCATTTAGATTTATGAGGAGATATGACTTGAGTAGTTTTAATCACAGATAAAATTTTACCATATTTATAAAACTATCAGAGTGCTTAAATCCAGAAGCAACAAAGTTTAATGACCTGCGCTCACCTCGATCTGGCTGGCCCTACAGGCCAGACTCACAGGGTAAATTAATTTTCTGCGCTCTGTCTCTTGCTCTCTTCCCTCTCTATGCCCAAAGTTATTTAATATCCACTCAGATTCAGATTCATTATTACCTGCTCGCCCCCCCGTGCTCCTCCCCGGCCCCTCCAGATACCACTTTGAAAGACCACCGTATCTCCGAGGCCTAATTAGAATTGAAAGTCTGAAGCAGAATTGTCAACTCTCACCTCAAGCCTGGAAAACTTTGCCTTGAATTTCAAACATACCCTGTAACACTTACTTCATGATGTAAGACACAGTACGCTATATAACTTTGCACTGACCTTAGGTGAATTAACATTAATGCATGAGAACAGCAGCTTTTGTACATGCTTGTGTGTGTGTAAATTACAAAAAAAATATGGATTACCAGTTCTGTCTGTGCTCCTGTACTTGCCTCTTTTAAAACGATACCACGGAGGGTATTTTCCTAACTCAGCATGTGGCCAGTAAACATCACAATCCATCAGTCTTGGATGTTTTGTGGGGGTTGAGAGGTGGGGGTTTTGGGGGGTGGCAGGGGAAAAAAGACGGTTTGTTTTCACACTTAAGGAAGACATGAAATAGAGTGTCCTTAACTTAATCACCACCTTGTTTTACTACATTTGCATACATTTACATATTAATTGGACCACCGATTAAAATTGGTTTTGTAATTTTAATTAAGTGTCCACAAAGGTATATGATTAGCACTGTTTAAAATACAGCCTGACATAACTAGACGCAAAAAAAGGCTCTTTGCTGCAGATTTTTTTTTCCTTCTCACCCCCCCCTCCCAACACCTCTCCCCTTCTCCTTTCAGAAAGGAGGGGATTACTTACAGGGAATGCCTGTTTCATGATAGCCATTTTTTAAATCTGCAGTAGATTAGGCTTCCATGGAGACTGTGGGGGCTGGTGGCGGGGGCGGGGCTTCCAAATCATTGAGGATATTTAAAGATTCATACATTGTAAGATAGTATTTTAGTTGTTAAAGAGCCCCTCAAAGTGACCTGTGAATTAGGCTGTCTTCACACTGAAACTGAAATGTGGTCCCAGTGCATCTTTTTAGTGTCAGTTACACAAGTTACAATAATCACGGTGAAAGGTGATGATGGTCTCAGGGGCCCACAATGGGAAAGGGCCGACAAAAATCCTTAAGGGGCTTTTCTCACAAGAAAGTCAAGATGATTGCTTTATTTTTTTCTGCCCAGTATTCCTGACTATGCCTCAGTGGTTGTGAAATAATCACATGCAGCCTACTGACACTTAATATAGTGATTTCAACGTGTGAGTATTGATTTTCAGCTGGGTATTATCATAAAGTTTTACAACATGAAGGATTTTTTTATATATCAGTGTCTATGCTTATTCTGAATTTATTTCAAATCAAATCTGCTTAAAGGCCGTCCTCTCCTCTCTGCTCTGTGTAAACAGCTAAAAAAGTTTCAATTGATTTTCAGTGAAAAATTGTCAGGTGACTTTTCCTCTCACCAGAATCAATCGTAGTGTTACTGACCGAATTATTTGGGTTTATTTGGATCTAGTTTATTTATTTTTTTGCTATGTTTTTAATGAGACATGTAGAATAAAGTGAGTTTGACCGGAATATGGGGTTGGTGGGGTAACTTTATGGCCTTGGACTATCATTTTACCTCTTATCTGACCTGAATGTACCATATGACTCCTAACTCTAAATTTAGCATGAAGCCTCCCTATTTTTTTTTTGCCTAGGTTTTAACATGGAATGCTGGAGTCACATTGTACTGGGGACATGGATGATTTTGGTGATACTGAGCTTCAGCATGTTGTGTTCTCCTCTATATGCATACAAGCCTTCAGCTGGGAAAAATTTGAGAAGTTTTCTCTCCCACACTCTTAATGAGCGCAGCTTTTGCCAAGTCAAATGGCCTGACATGTAACAGAGAGAGACTCGCGCACCATTTTTCTGATGCAATTACAGCAGAGTCGGGGTATCATACTGGGGACTTTTCAGAAACGTAATATTACCTCATTTTGTCTTTGGTGTGGTCTGGAAGGTTTTTGAGAGACATTTGGAAGCATTTTACTCATAAAATACTTAACCATTTAAGTGATAGGATACTGTTTCCTGGGCTCTGTCCCTGCTGCCAACCACAAAAGATTGAAAACTGAGGGGGGAAAAAGTACAGTAGGTTGGTACATTTTCCCCTGTCATTTATTATGCCCCTTCTCTGTGTCTTTCTCTCGCCACATGAATCAACAATGCTTTGAAACTTATAGAAAACTGGAGCTCCGTATTACCAAATATCACGTTTCCCTCCGTATGTTTCAGGATTGGATTCTTTATTCCAACTCTGAGCCACTGAAGCTTTCAACAGACAAAAGGAGGCCTCTTCTTCCCTGGGTGCAATATGTCCATAATAATGCCTGGCATAGAGCAAGTCCTCTCATTACCAGCGCTCATACCCACCTCTGTGATGACGAGCCTTTCTGTCATCCAGTCCAATCCTCAAAGCTGTCTTTTGGGAGCCCTCAGAGTTATGGCATTAGTTTTGCTTTCTTCCCCAATCCTCCCTCCTCCCTTCTCTTCTCTCGGCCTTAAATTGCCGCTTCTTGAGTTACTAAGCTGCCCTAATAGGTACAACCTGCGTCTACTCCCTGTCCTCAGATGGGACGTACCTCTCCCGATTGCTGTTTTGCGGGCAGAGGATAAAGAGCTATCCCACGATGCACCCTGTCACACGCGATGCCGGGCTTGCGTGGTGATTTCGCCTGGCTCCTGAACACCGTCCTCAGTGCCAGAGATTTAAATGTGTTTCCTATTTCTTGCTTTGCTGTTGACATCAGAATGTTTCCAACCTCAGTGTTTTGTGTGTGCATGTACCCCCCCAGAACATCCAAAACACACACACATACACATGCATAGGACACTTACATAATTACACACAAATACGTGCATGCAGAACACACAGGCATCTGCAAACACACTTACAGTCACAGTCAAATAAAGCCACATGCATGCAGAAACACATGCAGCCAGGGTGATCGTGATATTTTATTGAAACAGAAACTTTGCATGTTGCCAGCAGACACTGTGGAGACCACCACATCCCACAGGTCCTGGAGCTGCTTTTTAGGACCCTAATCATTTTGCCAACACTCTCTGTGGATGCCGACACATTCATTTGTCATAAAGGAAAAGCAACCATTGATTGCCAGGTGATTGGCTGGGTTTTATTATGCAATAAAAAACAGGCATAACATACGTTTAAAACATACAGTTTCAGTAGATAGTTATGTGTGAGCACAAAGAATCAAATAAACCTAAATTTTCTGTGGCTATAGGGAGTTAGTTGTCGTTATCTATTGCATCTCCTTGGGGAGTGTGGATAATTACTTCTCTTCTCTCCACCCAGCTGATAATCCATCTAGGAACATCGGCCGTGTTCTGACCTGGTATTTACGTGCCATATGATCCTGACAAACCCCCCTAAGTACAGGTGTGAATGCACTCAAAACACAAAAGATGCATTTGAGACCTGATCACTTAGACCACATTTAGATGTGGTCTGTGCAGCATGTGACCACATTCTTTTAGGAATGTGTGTGTCCTGGGCCACATTAAAGATGGGCCCACTCAACTGCCGTACCATTGGGATCTGCGGGGTCTCAGGCAAGCACAAAAAGTGATCTGCTGCTGCTGCTGTTGTTTTTTTCATGTCTCAGAAACCACTGAGAGTGAATCTTCCTTTGCACTTTCATGGTAAAGGTGGCAATGTCTTAAGCACAGTGGCCCCTGTGGACTGCTGGTAGATAAAATACTTATAGTTTTAGGGTCATATGCTGTACATAAATGAACGTTTATGAATACCTTTCCTACAGATATTCTGTAATTTTATATATGTGCAACAACTGCACTTTTAGCCATGTGTTTACTATGTGTTCATTCATGTGTACTGCTGGAAATGACAAAGGCAAGTTGGGTCACAAGACAATACATAACTGTCCACAACAGGCTCATGTCATGCACTTTTTTACTGGTAGAAGTGACAATGAGTGTATAATTACCTGCAGTCGTCAAGGACCTTATAAATAATACAAATTAACCTCTAAAATGAAAGATACAGTCTGTGAAAGGAAGACGACAGAGTACAGAACAACAGAGACAGTTGAAACGCTGATGCAGGATGCCACCTTCACTTTCCTGCAAGCCCGTGGTGTGAGGGTGATGCTGAGTGTTCTGTACAAATCACAGACGTATGCCGCACACTGTCAGGCCACATAGGTGGCACGGGTGATGAATACCACTTTCCTCCAATGCCTGAGCATTATCATAAATAAAATGGAGTACAAACACCAGCCTTTGCGCACTAATGGAATTTGTCAACATGAAAGAAGTGTTATTGAGCTTCGCTGCTCCCTCTCTTCTCTTTGCTGATGCCTTGCCAAATACTTATCCTCTCTCTGGTGAGCATTTAGCGTTAACTCGCGGCAGCTCCTGGGAATTGCATGGGCGTAATGAAATTACCTCGGCACAAACAAATAGGGTCAAACTCTCAAGGAGACGAGCATTAGGGCCGCATTTTGCTAATTACGTGGTGCGTTCTTGCCGCCGTCTCGCGGAAGCTGCACTGGATAGCCAGGATCTGCAGGACGCCACCATGTCCAATCCTAAGTAAACACACCACCAGGAGAAGAGTCGAGGAAATTAAACTAAGCAAAATGGGATTACAGTAAACAACACCTAATATTTTGTCGATTTGCACTTGATAATTAAGCAAATTTCATGCTGATTTGCTGATGTTGAGATGAGACATGAGCAGGACTAACACAATGCTGGACATCTATATGCTCTTTTGTTAAGGACAGAATGTCAGCGCTGTCACTTAGCTTGTCTTTGTACCTGCGTAGAGACAAGAAAACACATGCATGAACATATGAGTCAATATGCCCCCCCAGCAGCAGCGCTACCCTTCATCATAATGGTATTTCTTTACCATAACAATGCTATCAGATGTGTTTTCTGCGATTCGTCTCACCTGTGTTATCACTGCCAGCAGAGCAAGATATGCCATTACCTACATGACCGTGACAGAGCGTTTTGTAATTATTGAGCATGCCTCTGTGGTAATTACTTCAGTTTACTGAATTATAAAAGCTGGAAGGAGGGGAGAGAGGAGCCACGGCCCTGAGCTGAGACAGAAATATTCTTCCGGAGGCTGAAGAGCTGAGAGACTTTCCTTGGCAGCGGCATTATCACATACACTCATCTGCCAGAGACTGTTGACAGAAAATATGCCCTATCAGCAGAAATAACCACTTTTTTTTTTCTCTATTTCTCCCACCACCCCCCTTCTTTCGTCGCCACCGTGCGCCCTGACAGTCTGACGAAAGACAAAGCTCCCCAGTGAGGGATATCAATAAATCAGAAACAAACAACAAGAGCGGAGACCACCTATTTAGTCTCCGACATCAGCCTCTCTCGAAATGCCTTTCCAGGCGTCATTGCATGTTTTTATGTTTCTCTGGCTTTTGTTGGCCACCTACTCTGGTGCTGGTGACAACAACTACCCAGTTGGTAATCTCTCTCTCTCACTGTTCCTCCCTTTGCGCCTGAAATGAGCAAATCAAGCTTGGATTACGCCTGCTAACATGCTCATAAATTTGGGATTTATTCAGAGGTAAATTGGGATTGAAGGAGGAAGCGCTCTTGCCTGGTAATCCCTCCACATTGTAGGGGCCTGTAAGCTTGCTGGTGTCTGTGTGTGGTAAACAACGGAGAATGGAGGTGCTCATCTCAAGAACCATAGAGGACCATACAAGAGTGCAAAATGTGGAATTACTGCTAGAATAATTGAAAAGTCAGCAATTATCTTCTTTCAAGACCGATTTATATCACGAGAATCCCCCTGGTCTGTTACTACAAAGTTGAAAAACACATTTATTGTCTTTAAAATCATGTTGCATTCACTGGATCTAAGGGGCCTTGCACTTTCCATGAAAAATTCATGCCTTTATAGTTAAGAAGAGAGGACACCTACAGATTTCCTTCTTAACTGAAAAGATTTTATGCCTTGACAATGTCAAACCATCAATGATAATGGACATATTGCAATATTAATGTTATATTTTATTGTCATTGTTAATATGCATTTGTCCTGAACATGATTTGGACATGGAAGATTAAGTTTGTGCTTATTTTTCTCCTCCCTCTAACTTGGAGGTCAAAGGTCAAGGTCCTGAACTGCCTTGCACAAGGACACTCAGGCAGGTTGTGGAGGGGTTTGAACCCTTTTTATCCCTCCTGTATTATCTCTTCTTGAGCCCAGCTCAGAGGCAGAGTTCATCCTCCAGATTGCAGGTTATCCTTGTGGCCCTCGGCCCTCGTTGGCGCTCCAGCCTGCGGGATCAGAGTGGTTGAGCGCTGCGTCCTGTTAGAAACATCCCAGAGATTCAAACTGGCAACCGTCCAACCAACCGGCTGGGCATCTTGTCTGGCCTCCAGCCCACTGCTGCTTGTACACTGCTGCTAACAGGTATCGACGGAGCTGATGGGGCAAATCATCATCTGAGAGATTTTTTGTTGTTGGTTTCATTCCCACGGCGCTCGGAAATTTCTGTTAAGGCGGCCTCCGATCCAGAGTCTCCACGACCTGAAGGGATTTCCAAATGTCTCGCAGAAGACAAAATAACCTCCACCTAACAAAATAAAACCCCCAACCCTCTTCTTCCAACAACAGCATCAACACAGAGAGAAGAAAGGAACATGGACTAACTGGCAGTGAAGGCAATTTGTCGCTGGAGCTCGCTCCCCCTTCTCTCCTGCACCATCCAGATTTCCCATAAGGAATGTGCTTTGGTGTAATTCATCACCGGGCCCATACGGCAAACCATCGTTCTGGCGGTGAAATATGAGTCAGTGCGGGGAGGCATTTTCACACGGTAGCTGCGCTGAATGGGGTATTATTTTGGCAAGCTCCCACAAGATCCTCCAACACCTTTTTTCTGCTGTTGCAACACGCTGTTTATCAAATGTCTCTAGACACGGGAGGCGCACAATAAACATCAACCGCCGAATTACAAGCTTTGATTTCCGGCATATTACGGTGTCCCATAAATAAAGGTACTGGGAGAAAAACACAGCACTCCATCATGTTATAATAACATGCCTGTTTATGAAGATGGAGGATGACAACAGCCTACCTGCCTGCAAGCGTGAAGCTGAATGATAGTATTCACGCTCCGGGAAGGGACTGGAGGTTGTGCAACATGAACGTCACTCTCCTAATTAGCAGCCTTGTGTGGGGAAAAACTGCAGTTCAGTTTAAGCTGTCAAACCCACAGAAAGTGTGTTAACTTTTCAGGCATTTAGCACACATGCTAGCCCACAGCAGCAATAAAACAGGCTTCCATTCTGCGACTTTCAGCTTGCTCGAAAGCAATAAATAGGAAGTCAGAGGTAAAGGAACCCTGAATATGTGTTTGATAAACATTTCAGTGACTTCAGGGAGAAACTGTATGGTGAAGTAGTGCAAAAATAATTGAGTAGAAAACTGCGTGTTTAAAAAGCAGTAACTCATGACCTTTTATTTTAAATATGTCAGTTTTGCTGCTGTCAAATACAGATTAGAAGTGACTCTGTCCAGCTGCAAAGGAGTTGATACATTCTCTGTTTCTGGTTTGTTTGAGCTTTGGGTTGGTCTAGTTCTCATACTATTGTTCAGTACAACTATTAGTATTTTAGCTTTGACCATCTATATTGTAAAGGAAATAAGCTTACCCTTACTTTTTCTAAACCTTTGATCAAAGCATATAACTTATTGGACAACTAACTGGCTGCATCCATGCAAACATGTCATTTTGTTTACATTCAAAATGTGCTATGCAAAAAGAAGTTTCCAAATTGCAATAAAGAAAGAAAATCAGTAAATGTAGCCACTATAAATAAAGAAAAAAGGTGAATACAATACACCTCATTTTCAACATTTTGCACCAGTATGTTAATGATCTTAGAAACAAACAGTCTACTTTGACTGTGGGCTTCTTTGTAAGAGCAGGTATCACTTTCTCTGCCTCGCCTGCCCTGTTGCCTTCCTCACAAGGACTTAAAAGCGAACACCTTCCTGTGATGAGTCCAGCCTCCGTCTGAGAGGGCTTCATGGCGTCAGCAGCATCCCCTGCGCTGAGCCATTTTTCTCTTAACACTGCGAAGTTTAGGAGGTGGTGGGGGAGCGGGGAGCGAACGAGGGGGGGGTCATTTAATGCACAGTAAACAACTAAAGCACTTCAAGCCTTTAAATCCCGACAGGAGGAGAGAGAGAGGGAGGGAAAGTCGGATAGAGAGAGATGTGATGAGGGAGGGAGGGGAGGCGGCGGAGCCAAGGGAGAGTCTCTTTCCCAGTGGGAGATGACAAATGCCATATGTCCTGAGCACAGCGCTTGTGTTAATCCTTGGCGGGTCCCGGCAGGCCCACATCCGACTCTGCGACCTCTGCACCCCCCCATCCTCTCAACCTCTCCCTCTGCTTCCACTGGGCGGGTGGATCAGTCACAGAGGAGCTCGGGCCGAGAGATGGAAGCGCAAAATACTCTCTCTGTGGTAAAGGTGACGCGAGCGCCCAATCCCCTCTCGCTGACTATATATGCTTTGAGGGTATGTTGATGTTACGGTTGCTGGATGGCAACCTACATAAAGGACCCACAAAGCTTTAAGGAGTGTATCAGAGGTTTGACTTTATTTTAGCCATTTTCCCCATCATACCTATTGTTTTGATTGTTTGTCAAGCTTGTGATTGTTTGAAGTATCTGTTCTCAAAACAGATTGTCCTTAGTCCCACATTTGAGAGTAGCAAGTTAAACTGACCAGAACATCCATCCTGATCTGCTTCTGAAGAGTTTTTTTTTCTCTTCCTGAAAGGTGGGATATCAATCTTAAAACTTCAGAAAAACGATCTGTGGTATTGTTGAGTCTAAAGAATTTGTTCTCTCTGGGCTTTAACATTAAGCATTTAATCAGAGAGCTGTCTGGACTGTATAAAATTTTTTTTCTCTGTGTGCAGTCATCACCTTTCTTCCAGTTCTGTCTACTGGAGTTCAAGACAGTTTCCTCTGCTGGCCACCAGTATCCAAAATCACCTGCTGCAGCTTCAAACATTTAACTCTTTTATTTCATCGTCACTTAAAATGATCAGAGCCCTCTTTTGGAGTAAACTTCAGTCCTTGGTGCTGTTGTGTACCTAATAGATTGATGACTCCAGTGTGTCTAGGTTTAGCCTGTTTTTAAGACTGTGACTGTTCTACTCATCCGTCTCTGTTCAGAACCTAAACAAAGCTCTGCGTCGGCCTTCGCTGAACCCTGAACAGCACCCAAACTGAAACCTGGAGGCCGTTCAGCTGTAATGATGTGGTTAAAGAATGAACTTTCCTCACTCACGAGCTGATTCAGCGCCTTACTGTACCTCCAAGAAACCACAGTCAGTTACTCTGTTTACAGCTGCACCAAGGCTTGATACTGCGATCTGCACAAGATAAACTGAATTAGTAACTTGATTTAACTCCTTTACATCATTGATTTTGCTCATCCTTATCATGATCTAACAGTAGTGTAAGCTTGAAATGCATGGTTAAACCCAATGTCAATATAAAAGGCTCTCTAATGTAGATTAATGATAAGAACATTTGTTTTGTGGAGGCTTTCACGCAGATAAAGTTGAATTGGTAAACAAATAAAGGTTAAAAAGGGGTGAAAGGTTCACGCATTACCTGCATATTTTACTATTCAATCATTTCACCTCCTTCTTTATGGACAGCAAATGATATAAATGCAAAATGAGGTGAAAAATTGGTAATTAATCCGCTGTGGGTGACTCTGGCGAGGCATTACCCAGGCCTGCCCTGTTTGTCTGGCTAACATTAAGGGGCTAATTTTCAAAATCTAGCGTGCAGTCAATTTCCCAGGATGCCTCGGGGGGTAAAAGGTAGGGAATGACAGGAGGGGCTAATTTTACCCGCCTTATTTACCCCTATGTATCATCCGGCAGCTCTCATCTGACAGGAGTGACGGTGGGATTGAAATTAGACCGACTGCGGCTGGCGTTGAGAATTTATGACGCCGCCCTGGTATTTGTTCGTTGTGTGTGTGTGCAAAAGTGCGTGCACTCAGAATGTGTGTGTCTAGTGAATATATCAGCGAAGAAGAAGAGGGAGAAAGAGAGGAGGCGCGGGGAAAACCTGGGGAAATACATCTTTTTAATAACAGTCAGTGAGGTTAATGCAGCTTACCTTGGAGTGCCGACAGCAGCAGCAGGAGAAGGAGGAGGAGGTGAGGAAGGGGGGAGTTATTTGACAGAGGGGAGACAGACGGCGTGCAGAGAGATGTTTAAAGCAGAGTTTACCTACACAGGAGTCAGGCCTCAGTGTCTGATCGCTATTTGTTGTACAGAAGAGGAAGAAAAAAAAAGCAGTAGGGGGGAGGAAGCGGAGGCAGAGGGGTGAGGAGAAGAAAAAAAAGGAAAAAAAAATCAAACTCTTAATACTATTGTGTGCCTATAACCATCTGTCACAGCTAGCCTGGAGATGAGACTGAGATTAGGAGGAATAAACGTCGGGGCCGTAGAGCATCGGTAAAGCCTTCAGGGCAACAACAACAAAAACAGAAAAAAAAAAAAAAAAAATACAAGAAGGTGGAGGGGGTGTAAGAAGAGAAACGAGCCGAAAAATAAAACTCACGGGGGACATTCTAATTCTGAGGCAGTCATGGATTACAGATTGTAACCTGCGCTGACAACAGGGGAAAAATGACGGGCAATATTACAGCGAGACTTGGAGGGGTCTCGATGATGATGTTGATGGTGGTGGCAGTGATGATGATGATGATGATGATGATGAT
>JAOWBC010000959.1:1082229-1108035 GCA_028566105.1 Hypoplectrus providencianus | reverse complement strand
TCTAATGTCTGTATGATGAGTAAAAAGGGTATTAAAATTAAGGAGGGAATCATGGCAGAAATCAGCCTTTGCTTTACCACAGGGGAAAGGAGCAAATAAAAGCCACGGAAATGAAAATAAATAAGCTTTGCTAATACCTCACCTTAAGGAGCCGGAGCTGTACCCAGCTGAACCGCGGCTGCGTGCCGGTAATTTGTTTGCGGACTTTATTATTAAGCTGTTACACAGACTGTTTGACCTTCAGTAAGGAGAGCTGGTGGTTAAAGGGGGCTTTTTCAAACAAACGTATCTATGTTAAACTGGTAAAAGACTCCAGTAATATCAAGTGACCTACCAGGAAGATCCAGTGGTGTCTGACTTGTTTAAGCTGCAGAAACAGTCCAAAAGGCAGGTTTCCTTTAGGGGAGAGAAATTAACACGGAGGCACTAATTTACATGTACTGTACGGGAAGTGGCAAGGACAGAACAGTAGGTGGTTAAATGTTTAACAGATTTAAACATCATTAATTTTTTTTTTCCGAAGGCTGTATTCAGGAACAATGATGTCACAGGTGTGAGAGTTATAAATAATAATTTCACACTAAATTGACCATGCATTGTAAAACAAATGCAAAATAGTTGGGACTTGCACTTTCACTGTCATGTTAACTTAACATATGATGGAAAGAAACCAGGAAGGAAAGTTGCAACATCTTCAGCTTCTGCACTGTGACGTATTTTCCAAAGAAACAGTATATTTGAGCGGTGCATCAAATTCTTTTTGGTGGGCTGCTAAGTGGGCTTGTTTAGAGATTAGTATAGCTGCTGCTAGCCAGAGCCTTTAGCTGCAATTACGGGACAAGAGTTAGCAACACTAGCGCTACAGAGCTCCCCTCTGAAGCAGAAAACCGCTGCCTTCACAAACACACACACGCGCACACACCAGCGACACTCCCTGACCTGCTGTTAGATCATCAGGAGGACAAGTGGAAGACCTTCAACTGACTCTGTGTCATCGCAGTGCGGCCATGCAGACAAATCTTACCTGGAGGCTGCGGAGTTCCCCCACTAACATGCCGGTGGTTGCGATGTTCATCTGTTTGCACAGCAGTACACAGAGATAGCAAATAAGCAAAGAAACACCTGAATTAATTAGACATCAGCCATTGTGACTTAAAGGAAGGGTTGACTACTATATCTTTCTATGGACAGTTTATTTTATCATGAAACATCACTAAAGTTGCCACCTGTTAGCTCATGATTGTACGACAAAATATATTACACTGAAATTGGCTGGTGCCAGCTCACATCAGCATAGTCATGTTTGTTTATTTTATACAGGAAGTAGGATTGAATTTTGATATTAAAAAACAAATAAATGGATTTTTCTGGGTATGCATTGGTAAATTAACAGGAATGTGAAATAAAACAGGGTATTTCTCAACTTTTATCTCAACTTTAAGAAAAATTAAACCTGTTCTAGTAGCTTCTCATAACTTAACACCCTGAGCTCAGGCTTTGTGCTTAGAAATAGAAGGAAATTTGGAAATTCTGCTTTGTGAAGGCAAGCAGGCCTTTGTCATACAGACCTGAAACTGCATTTCACCTGTCCAGTGTATGAGAATATAGATTCTATTGATTTGGATATAACTACAGTGCACCAGAGCATGGAAGATGTAGCTGCTAAAGTGTCTGTGGGCGTGAAAAGGTTAACTCTGTGTGTCTCTCTCTCCCTGCAGGGGGAAATGTCAAACATTATCTGAATTTTGGATAAAAAGACAAGTACGTAGACATTGATCTACGGAAGCTGTGGGGCGTGTGTGTGTGTGTAGGACGTGTGCGTCTTTCAAGATGAGACACAAAGGTCTTGAGATAGATCAGCCTCACTTATTTTCTGTGGAGGGGTTTCACTTTGAAGTTTAATTTAGGGAGAAGTAGGTGTTGTGATTTTTCAAAAGGTGGATGTCTCAATTCGGAACAAAACTGTTAATATCCAGTGGCTTTGAAAGGTAACTCTTCTTTCATTTCCTACAATAAAGTGTAAAGAATGAAGAAAGAAGAATTGGAGGGGGGGTAAATTAGCCTTAATATCAGGCCTGTATGACAGTGTTTTTATCTGCTAATTTCTCAAGCGTCATAATGAGACGGTACCGAGCGATGGAGCGATTTGAATTTAAATGATATAATACTTGAGATAGCCCTAATTCACCCATACATATTTAATCTGACATATTATCTTGCTCCTGCGACGCCCTGATATGATATGACAGCTTGGCCGCTGCGCTGGCAGGAAGGAGGGAGGCGCGGCGCCGCAGTTTGGAGAGCATGTCGTTAAAAAGAAAGGTGGTGGAGAATTCGCTCTCTGCAATCAGAGCCACTTTAGACGCCAAGTGGGTTTTGTCAGAGATCTACTGATTGAAATAGAGTTATATAGAGAGAACTACATGCTGATGCAGTAGAGTGCCGTAGAGTTAAGAAAACCTAAATTCTTAGGACAGCAGACTTAAGATACATCTCACTAAATCACAAATTACTCCTTTAATTAATGCCATTATTGTCAGGTTTGTGTGTGACGTTAACAAATTACAAGAACTCTCAAGAAGTGGTGTAATCCGCTTTTTCTGCTTGTCTGCATCCGTCTACTTACAAATCCTACATTTCCCAGAATGCCAACTGCATTGTGTTTTATTCTGGTTTGTTATCCGCCTCAGCTGATTCAGAAATTATTCATTCTGATATATTTTTTCCACATGAACTGGGCAACAGAACTTCACAGCTGACATTTTTTTGTGAAACTTAGTGGAAAGTTGAACTCTCCCAGGTTTCAGGTTTCCTGGAGGTCTCACTGTCTCTGAAATTAGTTTTTTGGTTTATTTTTCTCCTTGACACTTGTGTTTTTTTTTTAGTTTACTGGCCTCAGTGCTGTTGTTTCCCCTCTGTGGCCATCTTTTGCATTGATTCTGCAAGTCTGAGGAACAATGGAGATTCTTGCAAAACATGGTGCCTCACCTTGGCCCAGAGTCCCTGGAGGTGTTTAGATAGGTTGAGATGTTGCGGCACTAAAGAGCCAGCTAATGCCGCCTGGGAACTTTGTATCTGTTTTGTAGGTATACCTCAGTGAATGACACTTTCTTTATTTCCCCCCCAAGTGTTCCACTTGCAGCTCACCTGAGTGACCCAACTAGCCCAGAGTGTCTTCCCCACACACTGCTGGACCTCACTTTCTGTCTCTTGAAGTTAAATGAGTTTGAATCAGGTATGTTTTTGTCTCGCAGCTTTAGTAATCCACAAAGCTGGCAGATGCTGCTGCTGTTAACACACAAAAAAATCGCTCAACCTGCGCCGCACTCACCTCGGATGTCATATCTCCCACGTAGGCCATAAGCAGCCGACTGTGTTCTTGTGCCAGGAGATAATTGCTGCTATAGGAGGGTAAGAAATAAGAGATTTGCTCAATTAACCAATATAGCACAGCTGAGGACAGCACCTGTGCATATTGGAGCCCCTGTTTTTTTTTTTTGCAGATAACATGGCCGATTACCCTCTGAAGTGTGCAGCAAGCGAGCTCTGTCTGTTCCCTCCCCTACCTGGTGCAATGCAGGGGATACCACATGCAACCACATTGTGTTTAATTGCTCTCTTGGTGTTAATATGCACTTGTGTTTGGAGTGTTTCATTTTCGCCCGCCTGGTGTAATGATAAGCAGTTTGCTGGCTGCCAGTTTGAAACAGTTGGATAAAAATCTCAGTTGTTGTGGAAACCTGCAACTCGCTGGAGCAGGACGAGAGATCCTGCTGTTTTTCTATATAAGCCCAGATGAAATTACCTGTTTACATTCAGTGGCGTGTTAACCAGCAGGCTGGTACTATAAAGTAAGTAAGCTGTGGAGAGCTGGAGATAGCAGTCTGTTGGGGGCATTAAGACTTAATTCGAGCCTTAAAGTACACACAGTGTTTTTTGAAATGCATTTTAGTTTCATAAAGGTAATATTTATTCTCATCTTAAGTGATACATGCTTTTACTGCTTTTATTCTGCACTTAGATTGAAAATTAAGTTGTCTGACCATAAAAACACAAATTCTACAATATTTAGTTTTCTAAAACTTGCTCTTAATATGTGTGGGTAGATTTTTGTATGTTGCATAAAAATATGCATCACTGTCACTGTAAAAATATTACTATTATTAGTATATGTTACTTAGCCCTAACATGAGTTACATAAACACCAATCAACCAATGAACAAATATTAGTTTGGTGGCAATAAACCCAACATGCATCTTTTTTGGATCTTAAAAAGATGAGCTACATTTAATTCTTTATTATGTAAAAGATATGTAACCTATTTATCCTAAAAATGTTTTTATGTGTTTTTGTGTTTATTCATTCATTTTTTCTTTCTACTACTTGATTGTTATATGTTTTAAGAAACATCAAATGTGTCTAGGTTTATAGAGATTATATGAAATGCAGCAAAAGCTAAACAAAAGCTAATCATAGACTCATAGTCCTGATAATACGTCTGAGGATAAGTTTTGCAGCATTTCTGTTCAAGGCCAAGTAACTGAAACTTTTTGCCATTTTGTCATAAAACTAAAACATAAAGGTCTATGTTTTGTAATGCAGAAGACGAAGTCACTCAATACGGTGTTATTAAAATATTTCTTATATCTGATGAAAAGTTGTTGGCTCCATTAAAGCCATGTAATGACATGTGTCCCAATAATATATCAGTCTGTATCAAATACCATCATCAGAGGCTTTAATGTCCACTTTCTTCTTCAGATGCTGCCAAATGCAGCTTTATTCTGGAGCCAATAATTAGCTTTCCTGTCATTCCACCCCCTATAGATGCTCTACATTACATGAGATCAGATCAAATGGTAAAACACACTAATCTTCCTGTCAGAAAAGTAAAATAAACGGTGTGCACCAGCGTCTGTACCGGTGCTCCTGGTCCCCAACACAAACAAAGCAGACAATTTCTGCTGGCAACATTGGCTCAAAATAGAGAAAAAAAGTTGGTTAGCAGATGTCAGTTGTTGTGTTTATCTCGGCGGTTTTCCTTCGCTCATGCATGGATCTTCTATCAAAGAGGGCTTATCCGAATAAAGTGCTTAAAAGCTTTTCAGACGCCTGGTGATCTGAACAATTTTTGGCTTGATCTGCAGACTAAACAAACCATAATGATGCAAGCTTGTGTAAAGATGTACACAGCAGTCAAACAACAAATGCCTGCGCTTGATGTTTTTATTAATGTTTTCTCTTCTTCTTCTCATCAGCTTTTATTCATATCTCCCCTGTTTTGAATCTAAACACAGGGGTAACTTTGTGTTTGCTCCTGCAGAGGTGCAAAGAAAGGGACAGTCAGAAATTCATGCACAGAAACAGAAAGAAACGTTTCATCTGCTGCTTCTGTCCTGCCCTCGCAAACTCAAATTTCCCTCGGGATGGTAAAGGGGATTGCACAGTGTTCTATGCAAGACGTAATCAAAAATATTCAAATATTCCTCCAGTCAGTTGGGGAGCGACAACAATCCTGCAGAAAAGGTGTATTTTCTAGGACGATATAATAAGCCGACCGCCACTCCTGCTGCGGCAAAGTAAAAGCGACAACGGCATTAAGTTTTTAACACACTCTGTATTTTGTAACAAGGTTGGATGTGGGAAGAAAGTTAGCAGACATCCTCTCAAGACCTGGCGGTCTCATTTCAATGCAGAGATAGGAGCGTCGGGGCTCTCCTCTGAAGTCACAACTTCTGGCTCACATGACGGGAGCGAGACGTGGCGAGATCTGCTCGCTAAAGCCAATCAAAAGACCTGAATTCTATTTGTTTTGTTTCAAGGGAAGACGACAAAGGGGGCCTCAAGGTCTTCTTCAAGATGGCTCTGAAGCCTGAGAGGAGAAAAAAATAAAAAAGTAAAGGGGGGGGAGAAGGAGAAAGAGGGAGGACCGAGGCTTTCAAGTGCCCGTCCTTGGTGGGACCTTTGCCGCGGTGCCAGGTACACAGCTTTTAGGAGGGGAGGGGTGAGGAGGAGGGGGCTGTTTTTTCATGTTAGTGCGTGGTTGGGAGTTATTAATATTCTCAAAGACAGAATTTTCTCCCCCGGATTGAAATAATGGATCATACTTAAAAGGGGAAGAACTCATTTCAGGTTTTAATACGGTAAGCCTGTTGGAACCAATTATTGGAGGTGCTTTGCCATTGTCATCTTGCATTTCTCCTTGAGGAGATTAACTGGCAACGCTGAAAAGGCCTCGCAGTATCCAGGATTTCGCTCATTCCGAGAATCTGCCTGAAATGGAATATTTTTCTTGATTTGAGTGTGTGTGTGCGTACTGTACGTCTGTGTGCGTGTCAAGTTCCAACGTGTTTCACGTATTTTGGCTTCATGTTCTACCTAATTATTGCAATTTGATCCTAAAGCAGGAGTGGCCTAATCCTCTGCTGTACTGCAGAAATCCTGTTTCAAAAACTTTGGTAATAAATTTGGCCTGTTTTAATAGAGACTGGGAAAGTAGCACTGTGACGGCAGAAGGACGGCCTCCCTGGGAAGCTCCTCTGTTTCCTCGTATGCAAATTCATGTGAGGAGGCAGCGAGGGGAACTTGCAGAAAGTTGGAAGAAGTTGTAGAAGGAAGAAAGCAGAAATCCCTTGTTTTCTTCTGTTCTTGTCTCTTTTTCCTGACTGTCCCCTGAATGCTAGAGGCTCAGTGTTTAAGTGTGTGTATGAGTGTAAGCGCGTGTGTTTGTGTGCGACAGGGTAACATTTTTTTTGCACCCACATACTTTGTCAGCCTGCACAAAGCAGAACTATTCAAGCTACGTGCTTGTTCCGCAAGCAGCACGTCACCTTAAAATCCTGGCATGCAAATGTATAATAAGGTGTGGATTCATTGCAGACTTTTCAAAGTGACGATAATCTGCAGGACGTAATTTATCTTTTTGATTGTTGTCAACAGATATTTTCAGTTGGGTGTGCTTGTTAAACAATTAATTCTAATTAATGTTAAACCTTCATCATGAAGATGTAGAAGTGGATATTCTGCTTACGGTCACCACTATCAGCTAAAAAAAACAACAAAATAAAGTCAAACTTTCAGTAGAATAACAGTTTTTAGTTTACTGATGCCTGCCTCCATAAATCCCTGCTTTCAAAATTGTTCGTAAGTTCGGTAGATGTTTTTCACCATGAAAGGCATAATAAGAACAGAATGCAATGATTTAGAAATCCTTTTCAACTTAACTCAGTTAAACAGACAAAAGATTTAATGTTCAAATTGGTAAGCTTTTGCATTTTCTAAATTTATATTCACTCATTCTGAAACTATGCATTTCTATTTTCTATTTGTCATTTTTGGGACTTTTTCTATACTAGTTAAGTGGTGAAGTATTTTGATGATATTAGATGTTAAAACCCTTTTTTCAAAAGATATACTAAAAACTGAGCTTTCTGATATATTTCCATGTGACATAGCCCGAAATCAACTAAAGCTCCTGAAAGAGTCAGGCCTGCAGGTTTGATTTTTTTCCCCCCTGACACCCACGAGCACATTTTCTTCTGTTTTCTTTTAATAATTTAATCATAGATCTGCCTCTCTACCCACAGTAGTTATATACTGTAACACGGTGATAATAGTAGAAATGATGCTGACTTTTATTACAAAGATTACAGTGAAATTTAGTGCGCTAATGACTGTTTTTATTCAGACTCCGGCTGTGATAATATCGAGGGGGACTAAACTCTTCCTCCTGTTCTTCATAACACACAGGAGAGCCTCTCAAGGCCTTCAGGGGGACCTTAGACCCCATGTTGAGAACCATGCACAGCTCATCTGATCTGTGTTTCATCTCCTTATTCTTTTCCTCGTGCTATAATATTCATAAACACAGTCTGCTGTGCCTCTGTTCTTTAGGTAAGCTGACAGCTTATATAACTGGTTTTGTCTATTGGACTAGATATCAGAAAAGGGATCTGGACTCTTTTAAGACAATGTAGCTTTACGCTTACTACCTAAACCTCACTGCAGGACATGCTCCTTTGTTATTTTCTGATTCCTCTCCTCCTCCCCTTTTCCCCCCTCTTCCCCACGAGTGCCAGGAGTGAGCATCGTTCTCGGATCATTACTCCTCAAAGAAATTTAAGCGCGGGATGCCATTTAATTTTTTTCCCTCCCCAAATGCAGTCCGTCATTAGAAATCCTAGCTGTCATGGCGATGCCATTTTTGGTGCGGAGTGTTTGTTGCCTCATTTCTTTTAATTTTATCTCCATTAGCTTAATTCTTTTTTAATATTTCCATCTAACGAACTTTACAGTCCATTTTGTCTCAGTGTCTTGCTAAGCGAGTTTTATGAAGCAGGCAGTTGGCTTTTCCATTTGAGAGCGGGTGAGGAGGGGGAGTTCGACGGGGGAGGAGGGGTAATCGAGGAGGGCCCCGGTGCTTTTGTCAGCTTATTTTTGGCACCTTAGCTAGCAGTTCTGCTTCTTCGCCTTGATTATACAAGCAAACAACTGCATGAAGTTCATTAACAATAAAGCACAGGCTAATTAAGCCGAGCCCCTTAGACAAACCAGCGCTGTCATCCCGCATGTGTTCGGAGCTGATTGAGCTGTTAAAGATTTACCTTCACTCGTCTTTTACCTCCTTTGCTCCCTCACAAGGGCCTTCGCTTATTTGTCTCGGAGGGCGTTTAACCTCACGGAGAGTCAGCTGCTGCCATTTGGGTTGTAAACACTTTACTTCAAGGTAGAGTAGCCTTACAAGGCCGGAGTGGTGTTTATTTCCTGCTTTCATTATGTTGGGCTTTAATATGCTGCAGGCGCAATAGAATCTCTCAGAGGAATTCTGTCCTTCTGTCTATCCATCTATCTATCTATCCACCTATCCTTCCATCCATCCGCTTATACAGTAATACGGCAAAACAACACACTGATTCTGTTACACTTCAGGCCGTGACGTGGCGCCATAAATTACATGTGAATCAGTCCCGTGACTGCCCAGAGGTTGTGAGATACACCATTAGCAAAACGGCCCTCCAGCCCTTTGTTAATGCAATTTGCTTAATTGCTCTGTATCGGTGTACAGATGAGACGTGTTTGCTTGCAGAGGTCCGCAGAGAGCGTTCTGGACATATTTATTTTTTTAATACTTGTGTCCTCTTATGGTCGCTGATCCCTTTTTATTGCCGAGTGTCCAATGATGACACAGTGATGCAGTGGGTAAGGAGGCCGTTCTGCAGGGGCACCAGTTCAGCCTTAATGTTGTACAATGTCCTCCATTTTTTTTACAAATCTATGATTTGTAGCTTCAACTAGTTGCTCCGATTCTAGAAAGAGACTCAACCGGACAGAAAGCATTCTGTAATGTTAGAAGAAGGTATAGAGACCTGAACTTACTCCCTCAGTCTTCGAGCTGTATGTATTTCTTGTAACCTTCAGGCTACCTTCAGCTGCAGCTTCCTCCTTCATCTCCTCCTCCTCGTCTTTGGTGGTGGCTCCGCTTCACCCCAGGGAGCAACAAGCCACCCGTCCCCGCTGTGAAGGCTTCTCTGCGGTGTTTAATTACAGGGGCGGCTGAGACGTGTGCCTCTCCTGTGATGAGGCGATGGATGAGAGGCAGAGGGCTGAGCAGCAGTGCCTTGGCTTAAAGGAAGTGACCTTAACCCCTGTAATGCAGGAGGGCGGCTTCTGATTGGTGGAAGCATGGCTGGAGGTGGATGAAAGGCTATTTTTGAAACCTTTGTTATTTTTGAAGGTTTGTCATCACCTCCATTTTTATGACACCTCCCCAGCGAGGCCTGTGTCTGGATGCATCATGTTTGTCTGTCCAGCCTCATGAACATAATATTTCATGATGGTCTGACATCAGTTCCTTCAGTTTTGTTGCAAAAGTTTGCTTGGATCCAAGGAAGAATTTACTTAGATGTTGAAGGTCAAAGGTCAAGGTCACCATGACTTCACAAAATACATTTTTCAACACTCTCTGGCCTGGTGTGCTCACAGTGAAACTGTGGTGTGCTGTTGTTTAGATCTTCTGAGCTGCTGAGTTTAAGATGCGAGTTAACCAGCCATGTTTTAGAATGTGCAGCTTCTTTGCAACAATATCTGTATTGATCTGCACAGAGCACTGTTTAATGTCGGGACTACAGAAGAAACAGGAGGCAAACAAGCGCGAGACGTTTGAAAGTTTCACTTTCTTTCTTTGTACTCTCTTTGAGTTTTTGTTTAAATGAACTGTCTTTCACAATGTCAGCAAAGTCCTGGTTAAAGCTGCTTCTTTGTCCTGTATGTTGACCTCGGGAGGCACAATATTCTTATTAAACTTGATTCAAGAAAATAGGCTTTTGATGACTTTGTTAAGGGTATTATTCTCAGTGTGGTCCAGAACAGACAAAAATAAAAGAAATGTGACTTCTGTATGACTTTCTCTTGTACTCACTGCAAAAAGATCTGAGCCTCATGTTGGGACAGAAAACCCTTATTAGGGAGCTGTAACTGTTGTTACAGAGCAAGCAAAGGTTCTGCGCCTCGTTTAAAGGCGTCTTGGCAGCAATTGAGGAACGAGGGGAGAGTATTACTCCTGCTGGTATTCAGATGGTTTCATGACTCCCTGTCAATCTTACCGATCCAAGGTTGAGCATGTAAAGCATATGGCGTCACTGTGACTTGATGCAGACGCATCGGAGCTTCGCTAAACGTGTGGATTTGCTGTGAGAAACTGAAATTTTGATCAAACGCAGCGGGTCTGTAGGTAGAAACTCCCTTTAGCACTTTTTTCAAAGCAGCTCCAGAAAAGAGAAGTTGTCTGTGATCAAAAGCTGTGAAAGGGACCTGAACAAAGACACAGTGTGCCAGTTTGAGGACGGCCGCGACATACGAGCCGTCAAAACGGCGATATGAATCTGCGCTGTAATTCAGAGAAAAAGAGATTAGAAGAAGATAATGGTCTCATATCTCAAAAGTTAACAGTGAGGCCCGCGTGAACTGTGAATAATCTTATAATTACTGATCTAATGCCATTAGGCCTGACAGAAATAGAGAAAGCAACGCTTGGATGGGGCACAGTTAATCAAGTGTGCGCTCCTCGTTGGCTCATCAGTACCCCCGCGCACGCTAAGGCCACGACTGATGATAGGTATGAGTTTAAATGACAGCTTAAAGGAACATTACGCCGCACTCATATTTGGTTAACTTCCCCTACCAAATGGTTCAAAAACGTGACATTTTTTTAATGTGCCTCGCAGCCTTACATCGCCCCCACGATTTGTGAGGGTTTTTTCTTTCTTTTTTTTTCCGCCTCAGGCTATTCTTCAGGGGAAATCCAGACTGAGTGGAGTTCCCTTACCTTGTGTGCTCGTTTGATCCCCGACACAGAGGCAGGCTGCTGATCTGACCGCGTTAAGCCTCTGTTCCAGGTTGTACTTGCAATGTGAGAACGATAACAAAAAACACAGCGCTGGAGGCTCCCTGTCTCTGATTCATGTTGTTTTCTTTTATTTCGCTGCGTGTGGGAGAGAACGCCGCGACAAAGTGCACACCCAGAGTTTGACAGTTTAAAGAAAAGATCCACCCTCAGATTGTCATCCACTGTTTGATCTCATCAGTCTGTGATGTTCAATTTGATGGCAGAGTGTTTTGGTGGAGCCAATCTTTCCCCTGTGATTGTTACAAGTAAAATGCTCATATTGTCTATATTTGACCAGTTATCCGTGGGAAGAATAATAAGCGTTAAATACAGCTAGAAATGTAAAAATAGCTGCGTTGATGAGTGTCAAAATGTCTTAAGAGGGGATCTTTTCTCCTTTGCTCACTAATAAACATGGAGATGTTGCAGAAGCATGACTTCCGACCAAGTTCAGAATCAACCCTTTTAATAAAAGTTCTGTTCTTGTTCTGCTTAAATAATACTCAGTCCACTCTGGTTGTTGTGGGCCTGTTGTGTTGCTGCAGGACTGCTTTGCTCACTATGTCTAAAATCTGCTCTGATCATGTGGTGTTGTCATATTGGAGGACAGAGTGTGAACACTGATTCTTAGGACAAATGTTGCTAGTTTTTTTTTTTTTTTAACTGGATCTGCTCCTTAATTGGATTAAATCTAATTATCTTCGGGTCTACTGTGGACAGAGCCTGACTGTCCCTTGGTCCCTTTTGAATTCTCCTTCTGAGAAAATTAATTTATGCATGTTGGGTTTGGGGGCCCAACATTTTGAACCCATGAAAACCTTGAATATACGCTGACCTTCACAGGAAGTACAGCAAGATACGGACAGGAGACAAAGGACCTGAATGTTTTCTGTCTAGTAACATAATTATGTGGCATAACCTGTAACCTCTCAGACCCTTTATGAATGCAGACACAGTATGGAGAAATTTCACTGTAAAAAATCACTCTCAGATTAACAAACTGCTTGGACTCTACAGTTGATGGTAAAAAGTGAATTTAGATTTATTCTTTTGATTATATGTTAATATCTCAGCATTATTACTTTATTCTTGACATTTTGACTGTCTTCACATTTTATCTTTATTCTTTTTTTTTCATTTTGATCTAATTATTGATTACTCAGCACTATTCAAAATTTTGACCATTTTTAAAACCCTTAACATATTTAATTTATACTCTTTATTAAAATTATGTTTTTTATTTGATAAAAGCTGCACAAATTTTTAACTAAATTATAACTTAAGTGTGTTTTTCTATTGTTTCTGAAATGCTTTATTTAAGTGCCATGCATTTTTTAAAATACTAGATTATAGTGTAGGAAGCATTTTGAATTTACATTTGCTGAAACATGTTGCTGTTTTTAATTATAGAATTATTACAAAGAATTAAAAAAAAATAATGAAAATAGTAGAAGTACAATTAGTACAAGTAACAGAACAATTATAAAAACAAGAAAAACATTAAGACGAAGTATATAATGCCTGCCAGGAATTGAGCCAGTTTTCTTTATTTTTCCTTTGATGGTGTCCTTGTGTCTCAGTCTCAATAAAAATGGCAAACTTTCTGTCATTTAATAGTATAACTTGTGTTTCTTGTGTGACATGTGATGTCAGAAGTGCTGAGATTGTTGCTTTTACGATCATAGATGAAAATGTCCTTTTTCTGGCTCGGCTTTGAAGCTCACATGGTCATTTGCGCTCTGACCGTTTTTTCTTTACCCCATGTCTCCTAATGACCGCACAACAAGTATTTATTTAACTTTTCAAAGGACCATACCTTTTGCATATCTCTGCGAGTTTCATCTGACGGCAGCTCAGAAACTCCAGGAATAAACAAATGTGTCAGAACACTTTGACGCTAATGGTGTCTCCCCAGATGAAGTTCCAAAATATTCAATTTTCATTTACAGACGGTTACACTTTTGGAGCCCCGAGAGTAAGACTTTTGATTACACAACCTGCCATCTCTGTTGGAAGTTAGTCTTCCAGGGAATAAACATGGACCATAATTAGGGAAACATGCAGATAAAGTAGATGAGCAGTGATGGTGGTGGGCTGACTGGGCTGGTCTCTGGGCAGGGAACGGCGATAATGAAGGCTTTTTGAATTTGGACTGAAAGTGGACTGATGGGGCCCCGGCTCTCCCCGACCATTTGGGAGGTTTCAATTTATTTATTTTTTTAGCCTGGAAGCTTTGTTCTCCGTCACTTTCCACATAGCCAGTGTGGGCGTTTCTGTGTGAAAGATTATGGAGGGACTGCACATCATGTGGGACGTCCATCATTTGCAAAAAGAATGACACCTCCTTTTAATATGATGATAAAAGATCTGTGGCCAGAATTCTTCATTGAAGTTATCAATAGAAGTCTTTTTCTGAGACTGTGTTTAGATTCAAGCAATGTGGATGAAATAAATGGAGAGAATCCAAACCTTACTGAGACAGTTTCTACAACTAGAAAAGTCATTGTTTCATTTAATTTAGAGCTGTAATTGAGGTAAATACCAGTGGAAGCATTTAGCTATTTTGAATAAATTCTTTCCCAATAATATGTTGGGTTAACAAAGCATAGGTAAAGTATATAATGTTATCACAATACTAGATTTTTATCAATTTTGATATAAAAAAAACTTTTAGAGGCAGTTTAGATTTCACAGCAACAAAAGGGGAGAAAGAAATTGGCACACAAAATACAATTTTTTTTTCTTTTTTGTACCTGTGCATATTGCAATTCGAGCTCCTAATGACTATAATTAATGAATAACATAGTTGTATTGGTAATGAAAATTAATCTAAAATATATATATATATGTGGTATGTATGTTTTATTTGATGGCTCAATATAAAAGATATAAAAAAATAAAATATATATATATATATTGCCCAAAGTGATGGTCATGTGTCAGTGAACACATACCAACACGCGGTTGTTTTATCTGTTCAGCCTTAACTCAGATTGTAGACCTGTTTTTTTATTTTCTCGGTAATTTTGGATGCCATCAAATGTTGTGAATGTATCATTTAAAACATGTTATATTGTTGTATAAATGTGTCAGAGCATCGATGTGTTTAACAACCGTAGCATATAACAATGCCTGTTATACAGGAGAAAAGTTGTATGATGTGTTTTTAATTTTGACGAACGAAAAAAAGAATTCCTGGCCCTACTTGTTTGAGTTTCAGTCAGCCAATCATATTATTTCTGTCTCTACAGCAGCTCTGGTTTAAAGGAATGTTTGAACAACTAAAACTCCAATCTGTGACGAAATGTGCCAGAAAGGACAGTAGGACGAAAGCCTTATTTTTCCCTTTCACGTAAAAATCCTCTCTCCTTGTTTTTTTTTTTGTTTTTTTTACTCCAAACACGAAGCAGAGACGAGCTGCGACTTCCTCCCACCAAAATAACTGACAGCAATCTGAAGTGACACATTTGATTTAAATCTGTACTGTGTGTGTGTGTGTCACTGCATGCATATTGGTTGCTACAGTCACACACTCACAAGTTTGCAGGCTAGAGAGTGTCACTGAAGGTGTGCGTTTGCATGTGTGTGTTTTGAGTAGTCGCGAAACGCAATGTGACGGCAGCGAGCGATCCCACGAGAGCCTCCATGTCATGTCGAAAATACCATAACATGTGCATTACACTTAAGTAATTCTTCTTCCATCTGCTAAGTATGACAGCATTAGCATACCCATTTAATTAGTGCCGCGCTTAAAGCATTCCCCCCTTTTAATCACCTCATTGTATTTACTCAGCCACTGGTAGCAGAAGGGCTCCCATTTAAAAAAACAAAAAAAACAAGAAGCGCTTCGTAAAAAGAGTGATGGTATGTATTTCTCACTGTTGATAAAGGTGACTGTCATGTTTAGAACCAATTATCTATAATGTGGAAACAGCAGTTTAGTACATTTCGTTTTTTTTATATTTCTGTTTTTGTTTTTTTTTTTGCATCTATATAATTATCTTCCATTAACTTGCCAACTCTTTCTGTATTCATGAAGAAAAAGGTGTCATTCTCCCTCTTTTCATCTTTATCAGGACCAAACCAACACATCTGATCCCCCTCTTTTCCCTCTCTCTGTTGTTGGGCCTCCTTTTCAAAATCAAACTATCAGCGAGGCAGGGGGGTGTGTGGGTGCGATTGAAAAATTGGGAGGCTCTTTGAATGGCTTGCATTTACATTAATGAAGTTGATTTGAATGGAGGTTCATATCAAGCCTCATAGATTCTGCACTGTGATTTTATTAATTGCAACAGAGGCGTCATTGTTTGTCGTTTTGACGCCAATTCAATTAAAATCTCATTTAGAGGGTAATAGATTAGGCAGTGTAAACTTTATGTGGAAGACGCCTGGTGACTAATATGTGACACTATGAAAGGTCTGAAACTGGCTGCTGTGTGTTTGCATGCACGTGCACGTATATCATTCACTTGTGGAGGTGTTTCCGCCTGAGCATGTGTGTGTTTGCGTGTGCACACGTGAGCGTTATCACCTCGTCTTTGTTAAGTGAGTGGAATCACTGCCAGCATCTGTGCTGCTCCGCTCACTTTGATTCATAATTGGTCGTCTTTTGAAGGAATTAGCAGCTTGTAATTCTATACTTTAATGTAAATATCCACCGTAAAGATGTGTAGGATTCAGCGCTGTAATGAAATAATGAGATTTTATATAGGACAGTTAAACTGTGGTGTTGAAAGTGTGGTTGTATATTCAACTAAGAGGACTTTGTGAATGTTTTAGTCCACTTAGTGTTTGATTTTAGATATATTTGTGTTATTGTGACTATGCACAAAGTGATAAACAGCTGCTAATATCTAGTATTTGTAAATGTCTTAACCCTTCAGCTGAGAGGTTTTTAGGGAATTAACGAGTGTTGCAAAAAAAATCTTTAAGAAGAAAAGCAAAACTGAAAATGAAGAAATAATAATAATTAGATCTATATACCACTTTTTTTTTTTTGATTGTTTAATGTTTTGTAGGTTAATATTGTATATATTTCTACTTTCTTGAGACCAACTTAGTCAAAATATGACTTTTTTTTACTGTCTCATATTTATGATCTTACACTTACACCTCCTGACTTTTACAGATTCAGGTTAATTAGGCCAGATACAAATGTTTGTTCAGTTTTGCTGAAGGAAGGGAGAGATCACAGTACAGAGAGAAATCAAAGTTCCAGCTCACACCAGGACGCTCAAATAGGCACTATTTTATTTTTTAAAAATCCATTAAAAACAAAGATTTTTTTAATGTGATTTATCAATAAAATAGTGTCTCTATGAGCATCCTGGGGCGCACTGGAACTTTGATTTTTTGTGATTAACTGTGGTTTACCCTGCACCAGCTCAGCACCCAGGGGAGAAGCACTGCTGTGCACGGGGTGTTTTCAGTTTTCTGGGAATGAGAGATCATTTGACATCTCCATGGCAAATCATTTGCTGTGTCATTTTGCAGCACAGTGCTGTCACTAATAGACGTTTTTCTACACAGATTTTAAAGTAAAGATGGCTGACTCTCATGTTAATGAAACCATTATGTCCATTTTAATAATAACACATAATTCTATTTTTTATGAAATGATAAAGTCCATCCTTCCTTTTTATATATGTCCTTTATTTGTCAAGTCAGTGAGCAAATTTAACTGCAATACAAACTAGATTCTGCTCACTTTACTGACCATAAAACCTTATTTAGGACATCATATAGAGCTGTTATGATACTGATTTTCTTTAATGTTACAGCCCAGGTATATCATTTACTCCCCGTGTCTCAGTCTGCAGCTTTCCCCTCCAACAAGCACGATCTGCTGTAATTACAGTACACCCTGTCTGAGGCACCTGTGCAGGAACTCTTGCCAATACAAATTCACCGTGTTTTTCTCATCTGCTACAAGTCTGCTAATTCACCCGGAGGAGTCGAGTGAAGTGCACACAGCCACTCTGAGGGAGTGTTTTGCATTAAAAATCCTTTTGAGCCGATGTAAGTTTGAGAAGAGGAGGAAAAAAAAAAAATCTGTCTTTAATAATGCACAATGTGAGACGGCACAGAGCAATATACATTTTTAATTACTAAAGTGACTAATATCTAGGTTTGGCTTTGAGGTTTTTGTTCCATAAAATATGCATTTGTATTTTGTTCCCTGCAGCTGAGTTGGATACACACACCTGAGCGGAGCTGAGGGCTTTTAGCACAGAGGAGGAAGTTCTGTAACACATGTTCAGGTACTACATGCAAATAAGTGAATGTGAATTTTATGAAGGGGAAAAGTAAGCCATGCATACCTTAATAGCTGTCAGGTTGCAGGAACTAGTCCTAATAACGTACGCCGCACTGAAAGTGAACTCCACATTACATGTCATATTCTTCTCTTTCTGCTTCAAATTAATCAGTCCAGAAATCTTCAATCAGCAAATTAAGCTAATTTTGTATTCTTTTAGGTTCTTATAAATGCTTTCTTTTGTCCTCCTGATGCCCTGAATCTAATTTCAAATAACTTCTACAACAGCAACACATATGGTTTGATGAAAAAAGATAGTAAACACATTTTATAATGTCATGAAAATAATAAAAGAAAGGGTGTAATGATGATGTTTCCTCATTGGATATGAGAATAGAAACCAAAAACGACTTGCTTTTTATGTCTTTAACCTTTAATTAACCAAATAGTCTTTCTGACATTTGGAAAATCTTCTTTTCAAGCAACTCAGGGTGCAGAGAGCACTGCCATCAAATGTAAAAGTGGCAGAAAAAACAACATATGGCAATGTGCAAAAGCAGAACGTGATCAGAATGAGGAACAGAAATGGTTTTTTAAAAAAATTTTTATAGGTGGTCTTGTATTAAAAGAAATTCATGCTAAACTTTTTAAAATCAAGACTAGACATGCACAGCACTGGATTTAAAACACATTACAGAGCAGAATTTAGCACACTGGAGCTTAAAAGGCTCCAAACTAAACACATCTCTGCTTCTTTCTTGGACTTTCTTGAGGTGATACAGAGTACTTGTGCACGACGGGGGGTGGGAAGGGACAAAAAAGAGAATTTTGCTGTGTGCAAAGTTGTCTTTTTTTCCACAGCTTCCCATTTGTCTGTGCATTAATTGGAGAGCCTTCCCTTTTTAGATGGAGTGCATTATTTATGACGCAGCCTCAAACGCGCAGTCACACACACATACACACACTATTTTTCCCCACCAAGACAACCGAGGCTCTCCTGACACCAACCTTGTCTCCTGAGTGAGCCGACGAGTGCCGATCCAGCCTTACCTTAGCGTTCCCCCATAAATTAAAGTTAAATGAACGCGACTTGGAGCCGAGCAAAAAGTAGCTGTGGCCTTTAAGTGGAAAAGTAAGTCATTAATCAATCATGTGTCTCGTCACTCCGCCCACACCCTGTTTTAAAAACCAATGTCCAAGGGAGAGCCGGCTGCTAACCAGAGTTTTACATCCCACATCTTCTGTTTCCCTGTGCCGTTTTACAAAGATCTGCGTCAAGCCCAGAAGGGAGAGTCAACCTACCTAATTTGAGCGAGTTTTGATAAGTTATTCCATTTCACACAGCACACAGTCCTAATTTTGATGTTGTATGCTGTTTCTGTGCACTTAGCTTCTCCTTTCTTTCACATAAGCTCCCCGCATTACCGCGAGCTACTCCCTCCACACAGACAAAGAAGAAAACCTTCCTGGCTGAAACTGTTAAAAGTGTCAGGCCCGAACCGGAGCGCCGCAGCGACAGGGAGGCTTTTCCCCACACGGGTCGATCCGTACCGGTGGGGGAAAGTGTTTACCACGACTTTTCAAAGTTCAATCGACGCAATATGATGTCAATTAAAGGTGACAAAAACTTTAACACTTCCATATGCAGCGGCAGCGCTTCAAAACCACAGAATCTGACTTTGGGAGTGGAACGATTAAGCGGGTGCCAAAAAATGTGCCAAGTGTCCATATGTTTCATAAGGTGCACTTTTTTTTTACTATTCTTCGTGTGATTTGTCCTCAACAACCCCAGACTTTCTTCATTAGTTTGTTAGAAAAGAAGGGAAAAAAGGCATTTTACTCCTCCGCCTTTCTCCAATTATTTTTTTAATTGTTTGAATTTTTTTTTTTTATGATTTGAAAGAGGCCCATGTTTTCTTCTTCTCTTCTGGCCTCTGCTGTAGTTTCTGCTTTTGCTTGGCTCCTGTTAGCAGATTTTGGTCGCTTGTAAAACCTCCCGTCTGTTTCGTTATCTCTTCATCCCATCCACTCCAAGGAACGTTTGTAGAGTTTTCTTCCAAAAATGAGAGAGCCACCACTGTTTCTCTGTTTCTGTGAAAACCTCCTAACTCCAGTTCTGGTCACATGAATGTAGGAGCTTCAGTGTAGAGACAACATGCTGCTCTGCAGAGATGAGACGAGGCCACAACTATCTGGCTCACGAAAACCCTTTCTAAAAGCAGTTAGAGTAAACCAAAACGTGTTGGCATAGAGTTAAATAAGTGGTTTCTCTTAGCTCCTGAAAGAGTGGAGCTTGAGATGCGAGGTTTTTACTCAACAGCAGAAATTTGGAAGAGAAAGTAGCTGAAATCCAACAAGCATTAAGGCATTGAATGGTAGAGGAAGTGACAGCTTGCACTTAATGTGGAAAGAATAAATAAAGCAGCAAAATAAAAGACAAAGTTCAGAAACTCTACCTGCACTGTTAACTCTCCTTTTAATTCCATGAATGGGGTATAACCTCATAATTTGTCTCTAATTAATATATTACTGTGGCAGAGTATAGGGCTTTTAATAAGCAAGGCTACTTCACTGCCCCTTATTGTTGAAAAAAATACAGACAATTGACTTCAATGTAACTAGACTGATTTTATTCAAAGTCAGAAAGCACCAACTTCAGTCAGATATTGGCACTTTTTAAAAATATAATTTAGCTATACAAACATGGAAAACATGGCAGTTTCATCTGAAAAGGACAACACAATTTAACACATTTCCAGAATTAACATATCTCCACAATTCAAATTAACACCAGTACACACAGTAGTCATTGTTGCTGTTAGCGTGACGTCGCATGAGTTGATATTGTAAACTTGTTCGTAAAGTTGTCTGTTTTTATAACCCAGCAGACAGAGAATGAGAAGCATTATAAGTCTGGAACGTCCACATGATGAATTAAATCCAATAGCTCCAATAGTTACCCTCGTCATCCAATCGTTTTCCCTCTTTTCCTCTACTACTGTCTCAATCCATCATTTATAACATACAGGAATCCTCTGTACAAGTTTTTTCTGAACATTATGATCCGACCTTTGACCTGCTCACCACCGACTGTAATCCTGAACTTTATGGAATTTTAGCTGCTTCCTCTGCTCAACACATTTGATCTTTTCCTGGATAAAAGCATCAGTGTAAGCGAAAGAAGAAAGAGAAAAAAGGGCCGTCTATATTGCTATGATTCATGCTCGTTGATCTGGCAGTGCTTCGCAGGGCTCTTGCAACAGGAAATAGCTCAGAGAGGAACTGAACCAAAGAGGATGAATTAGGCATTTCCTGCGAGTTGCTGTTAACCCTCGCTGTGCTGCTGCAGGGCTTTGTTACAATACAAATATTTACACAAGTTAAGTTTACAATACATCTGTACAGCAGGAGTCTGATCTTGTGGGTGTCATGTTTGAGCTGCAGTATGAAGCATTAACTCTATAGCAGTGGTTGTTCACCTTCAGTGAAAGCTCTTAGCAAGTTTAATTGTGTATCATTGGTTGGTTTGGTAAAGGACCTGAGCAGTATTGGATTTTTTAGGTCAATACAACTTTTTTAAAGTTGAGGATTTTCACCCTGGAACAATAACATTCATTTTCTATGTGGATTTTGCACCAATGTGACTCTGATAGGTTCTCAGAAAGCTGCTTTCTTTAACAAAGACACTGAATATTCAACATTTTTATACATTTGTACATATATTGTAAACTACAACAATATTCCTCGATCTCCACAACCTTACTGCTAGTTTTCTGTCACACTTTAGCTTTCTGTTGGTGATAAAAGAGGAGGAAAGATTATTTTGGTTATATGCCACTCTGCTGGAAAAACTACTTGATAATCGTACCATTTCTAAATCACTCCAATATTCTTTATCTCCGTTATATTTTCCCCTTTGGTGTATACTACATAACATATACATGGTACTCATGGATGCCAATGTATCTACAATGGGCCAATATCGGCTGTGAAAATTGATCAACCGATTTATTTGTCTTGCTCTTGTTTGTTTTCATCTTTGGGGTTTGGGGATTTTGTGTTTTTAAGTTTTCATAGAACTGAGCCCAGATATATTTAAAAAAAAAAAAAAAAAAAACACAGCTCGTTGTCTTTATTATCGAGTAACGCCAACTTTTAAGAGTGAAGAAAGAATAAAAACAGTTTTCCAATTTTGTCATTTTTATGTGACTCAATAGACTGTTGATGAACCCCTTATATGACCCCATATGCTAGCATTATATTTTATGCAGTATACCTGTATATTCCTCACCCTTTGTTGCTCTGGATGTGGTTATAATTTAAAAATGCAGATTAAGCAGCAATGTTTCATATTCACCTTAACAACCCCCAGACACTTTGACTACAATAATCAAATTTTATTTTACCTCGGAAACCTCATTAAAGTTGAGCTGTTACAGTCGGGATTGGATATTGATATTTTTGCATGATATCTGATTGCTGTGTGTGTGCACTTGTTAGCGCTGCAGCAGAGCAACACAGGTAAATACCACGCAACAAATGACAAATAACAGACTGTAATCTTGACGTAATTAATCACTGCACAAGCAAACGCATCTCCCCCTGCGCCTCCACTCTGTTTTTCTCTCTTTCTGCAAGAGGAAGAGGGGAAGAAGAAGAGGAGGAGGAGGAGGAGGTGCGGTCCCTCCTGGCAGCTGAGGCCGCTGAAGATCTGTGACAGATGGGGCCGAGTCACAAAACTCACAGCCTCGGGCGAAATTTATCCCCCAGAACTTTCCACAGGGTGCCCAGATTTACCTGATCAGAGAGATGTGGAGGGAGGAGTGTGTGTGTGTGTGTGTCTATGTGTGTGTAAGTGTGTGGGTGTCTGTGCATCCATGTGTGTGTGTGCTGAGCTCCAAAAATGTGCAGAGGAAGCCGAGGAAGCCTGGCCGCCTGTCATGGCTGACACAGAGCCCATCTGCCTCAAACCTGTGGCGCCCTCAGAAACCCCCCCAACACACACACACACACACAGACTCACACACTCCGCCCGCTCCAAACGGCCATCGTACTCCTTGCCACAACCCCTCCACCCCCCCTGAAAATGAAACACAGATAGACACAGACCTTATGATGGCTACACATGTCGCCAGCTTTGCATACCTTCAAATGCACCGGGACTCTTACTTTGAAATTCGCACACACACAAACAGAGACTATAAAGAACGGAGCTTATGTGTCCCATATGTGATGCCACGTTGAATATCCGGTGGAAATTGTCTATTTTTTTCCCTGTTCCTCCCCCATCTCCATGTTAGCGGATGACACTGTGTTGCTGGGATCCCTGCTCCACATCTTTTCTCAAAACGGGCTGATAGCAACAGATTTTACCTTTCGAAGCTTTGTGATGTTGCAGAATTGCAGGTCTTCCTAACCAGGGCCCTGTACTACAACACAGGATTTGGAATGAGCAAACTACGGTGTTTCACACTTACCAGCATTTATTGCAATGGGAACATATAGTGCACATCTATGTTAAATGCAGTTCCCACAACAGAGCCCATTTGCTTTTGCTTTTTTTTAAATTGAGGTTCCTTGATTACAAGTAATGTCAGAGGTTTTCTTCCACATGTGGGACATTCTTTGATTGCACGGGGGCCGCTTATATAGGTATTTCCCTCTACATAGTCAGTTTTACTATTAATGCAGGATTTATGTTGCATGTGGAAGAGATTTAATCAGAAGTTCAGTGTCACTGTGTTGGAAGACATTGTTGAATGTCTGCTCTAGTCTTCTTTATTGGAACAATGTGACGAGATAAATACTTTATGTTGGTTTGGCTGCTCTGCAAATTAATTGATTGTTGTTCTTCTGTTGAATTTGTGAGAAGCTGTTCGAGGTGTCTTTGCTGCCCCCAGTGGTCAACATATGTCACATCTAGTAGCTTACTTGTGCGCAAAATTTAACTTTATGATAACGTTGATTTTCGTAATAATAAAAATAGTAGATTAAATGTGAGAAACAAAACAAAAATAACAACAGCGCATAAAAGAAACTATCTAATTAAAAGGATCATAATTTTAAAGAGCTGTAAAAAGTTTGCAGAACAGTTAAATCCTCCAACAAGAGCCAAGACATTAAATCTTTTTCAGAAAGGCTTTGGTGATCAATATTTATTTATTTATTTATTTATTTGTACACAGGCTATATATTTAACTTATACTCAATGCATAAAATAACTTTTGTTCATCTCATTTGTTAATGAGAAGATTGAGAAATAATGACAATTGCACAATTTCTGAACGGGACAAATACAAAGGACAAAGAGAAAAACAGAGGCGGAATACATTTAGAATATTAACTAATTAAAATATTTCATTATATTACTCCTCTAACTCCTAAAACTTTCTCCAGGGGAATCTGTAAACTGCATCACCACAGTTTAAATGTCTTGCCTCAGTTAGAAGTCACATGTGTGTCCAGTTAAAGTTGCTGCTCTGTGAACAAACTTTGTTCCCTGCTGCACTTTGAGCCTCCCGTGTTGAATACACTGCCGTCACCACGGCGACAGATGAGGAGCCGCGAGTTGTAGGGCCTCTAATTGGGGAACAAAGGTGTGTTGTTGTGGCTGCTGTGAGTGTGCGAGGTGCTGATGGTGTGTCTGTGTGCGCGTGTGTCGGGGGGGGGTGTCCAATTTCTTCTTCTTTTCAGAGCCGTCCACTTTTTTAGCGCCCGCTTCACTCGGTAATTAACACCTGCCTCTTCAGTGCGGCAGAGTGACGGTGCTGTGCTAAAATGCCCCGAGCGTGTCTGTGTGCGTCTGTTTGTGTGTGTTTCTGTGACGGAGAAAAAGTTGAAGAGAGAGAGAGAGAGAGAGAGAGAGAGAGATTGACAGTCTTATCATTTCTTGTTCTGATTGCCAGCGTGTGTGTATAAATAATGTAAAAATTGTGTGTGAGAGATACAGAAATAGAGCTAGAGTCAGCAGTATCATTAGTGGCATTGCTTCAACACACACTCCAATTTCAAAAATGTGTCTTATTTTCCTTTTAGCTTGCGGCTGTGTTTTCTGGTGGCTCTATTTACCCCCCCTTCCCCCAATGTTAAAAAAAAAAAAATCTGCCATAAGGCCGGCGAAACAGCGAAACAAAGAGACCTGGTAGCAGGAGGCCCTTCTCCGACTCAATCAAACAGTAACTTTAGAATTAAACACATTTATTTTTGCAAATTTTGATTAAGTTTTCCTACTTATGTGACAAAAAAATTAAATATTACAATTGAAACTACATCTGTGTCCAGATATGTTTTGTGTAGTAAATAGAGTCAAGAGGACACATAATTAATAATATCATTATTATAATAATAAGAGCCAAAGGGTCAAAGTTCAAAGAGCCATGTAATGTTAAAGTAGTATGTCCCAATCGTCTCCAAACAGTTTATACTTTGTTATGGAGGCGGGAGTAAATACTTAAAGTAATCAGAAAAAGTTTGTGATTCAAAAATCAGCTCTACAAAAGCATTAAAGCAACTAAACTTGGCACTTCTGAGAAAGCAAGGTCAGCATTGAAACGAGAAACAGTAGTCCCACCTCCCACCACGCAGACATTACTCCTGTTTGCCCAAATTTCCATTCTCTAGCACCAGTGATGAGTAACAAACCCAAATTTTAGCTTCCAAACATCCCCTGAGAAACCTTTTGGATTACTCAGTGTGTGTTTGCGAGGCGCGTGACGCAGAAAGAGCACATATGATGAATGTGATGCTAAATAAAACAGCTATCCAGTTTTGCATGTGTTGGCGCGGAGCAGCATCTGTTTTCTTGGATCTGAGTGTGTGTGCTCAGTTTGCCTGTTTAAAGCTCTGGGGAGGGAGCGAGTGGTGGGAGGGGTTCAGCTTGCACGGGTGTATAGAATAATGTGTGTGTGGGAGTGTGTGTGTGTGTGTGGAGCGAGATGGCACGCGCATCATCCCTTTATTAAGAATTCGATTTCCATTGTCATCTTATTTGTAAATATTTGTTGTATGTGCATATATTTTTACTTGTCTGGTCAAGTTTCGTGGATATTATGAGCAAAATAATGAAGGTTTTGTCCTAAAAAATAATATTTAGTCAAGATTATTTTTAATGAATTTTAGGTATGATTGCATGCAGGTGTATGGTTTATATCTACCTAGTCAAAATGT